>VUQH01063588.1:1719-12309 GCA_015106775.1 Etroplus canarensis
CTGCCTGCACCTGGCTTCTCAGTCCAAACCTGTTTCACGCTCTGCAGAACACCTCCTTTGTTGGCTTGTGAAATGCCTGGTTTTAAAACTGTTCTGATTGGAAGGACATCAGAGACCAGAAACCTGTCCATATGTGACATTATGAAATGTAGGGAGAGTCCTACGGAGGAGGATAAGGGCCATTTTAAAAATAAAAAGTGGAAAGACTTTTAAAAAAATTTTTTTTTTCGCCATACAGAGAGGAAAAAAAAAAATTTTTACTTTTTGAAATTTCGAGGAGAATAAAGTCGAAATGGTGTTTTGAGGAGTGGAAAATAAAGTGGAGAATAAAGCTGTCATTTCTAGTGAAGTTAGTGCACGGCTGCTGGAGCCTCTACATGGTGTAGGCGAGTTATTGAAATCATACTTCAGAGTCAGTTTTAGTAATAGGGAAAGAATTTCTCTTTTAGCACATAAACACAGTGTGGTTGTAAGTATAAGGACTTTGAAGCGATTGTGCCGCAAATTATGTCTCTTATATATATTGTTAAGCACTTTATCAGTCTTTGCTGTTTTTTGTTTTTAAAGTGCTTTATAAATAAAGCTGACTTGACTTCTTTTCTTGAAATACTGTTTAGACTTCTCAAAATTTCGACTTTAGTCTCGAAATGCAAAAAAAGTCCTTCTCTTTTTTTTTTTTTCTCTTTAAATACTGTACCTCACTAACATGCAGTAGCTATAGAGTGTTTTCACGAATGCCACAAATCTGGTCTGGAACCGGAAGTGGCGCCATGTTGGAGTTATAGCCCACTCAAAACAAACAGGATGCATAAGCAGTCATGGAAAAAATCTCAAAATTTAGTAATATATTGATGCTTTCTACATATTTTATATAGTTTCTTTTTATATTTACATAGTGTTGGATTTATATAGATTATATTAAATGGTGTTTTTTATGGTGCTACACTGCTGCTGGAGTTTTCAATTTCCCAAAGGGAAACTCCCAAGAGAGCAATAAAGATCTATCTGTTGCTTCAACATCTGATTGCAAAAATTCACACGCATCTGAACAGCTGTACAGAGAAAGACTGGACACCAAAGAAAAAGACCGTTACGTGAAAAAACTGAAGTTAATTGGGGATGAAGATCCCCATGAAATGGATCCCAGTTTGTTCAGTGGCGATCTTGAAATATTGCCTCCTGTAAGCTTATCCTTTGTCATGGCCATTGTGCGTGTAATATCACAACCAGTTACTTAGTTAGCCGTCATGTAGAGTGGTATAAATGTTAACGCTTTAAATAAAAATGTACGACTTTTTACAGCTTTGGGCAGACGGTAGTACTGTCGATGTTTTTCTCTGACTGATTGTGACGGCCGAGAACACGATAATAGTTAACCATTTTGTGTTTTTTTTTGTTTGTTTTTTCAAACTTGGCAGTAAACTCTGTTGTTCATTGTTTATTTTGCCTTGTATCTCCAACATGGTCGACCTCCGGTTTGGTGACGTCACATGAAAACACTCTATAGATTATCTTGTATTTTGAGTGTGGTCACACACTGACATCACTGTTGGAACAGTTCTGAGTCATGTGCCTGGTGTAGTCTACTTGGTTTAATCTTGGCCTGCTGTCCTGAGGGGCACCCAACTATAACTAGGCCTCAACTATGACCTCAAATACAGAAGTAGGTCCAGAGGGGGGGGCACATGTCCCCCTACCAACTTACCCCCTACCAATGCTATTGCACAGTGCCATTAGATGAGGAAATAAATCGGCCAATCAGGAATATGATTTAGTACAGGTTGTTGTACTTGTACTTTAAGTACCCATCTTATGCTCCTTCATGTGCCTCTGTTGTGTTTTTGATGTAAATGTTGTACTCCATACCATTATTATTTTAAATGATTACTTATTTATTAGATGAAATGCATTATTATAGATCAACCTATAAAATTAAAGTCGTCATCAACAACTGTAACATATAAGTAATTGTGATCTAATAATATAAATAATCCTGGAAAGTGCCATTTTAATTAATGAGTAGCAATTTTAGCTATGCTAAATTGGTTTTTATAACTTGTTTACTGTTCTTTTCCTTTCCTTGGATGCTCTCGTTAGGAGTCGCCATGGTGGATCATCTGCCTCCATCCCATCCTATCCCTGCATCCTCTTCCCTCACACCAACCCTCTGCATGTCCTCGTTCACGACATCCATCAATCTTCTCTGTGGTCTTCCTCTTCTCCTCCTGCCTGGCAGCTCCATCTTCGACATTCTTTGTCCAATATATCCACTATCCCAACAATCTCAGCCTTGCCTTTGTCTCCAAACTTATCAACTTGCACTGTACCTCTGATGTATAACTTGTGTGCTATTAAGTTACTTACTTAGGATTGTAACTCTTACTTAGCTAAAAAGTTTAAAATGTGGAAATTTTAATGTGAAATGTCCTGAAAGTTTGGATTTGAAAATAAATCATTTTGATAATTAGATACCTATATAATGAAACAGACAACCAATTTTATAAATCAGGAGCTTCAGTGTATATATAAAAAAAAAACTTATAATGGGTTATATACTTAAAATTGAACAGCTGGATTTAAAAATACAATACTAAACTGGCAAAATAAATTAAGAATATATAGCCCTCTCACCATGGAGAGATTTTTCAGGAAAGGTATCCAGTGTAAACCTCTGCCAAATTACCAGTGTGGATTAGTTTGCTGTGGTGACCCCTTGGTGGAGAATACAAGAGAGCAGCTGAAAGGTACATTCACATTTTAATCAGAAAAATCATTCCATTTGAATTTTTTTCCAAAATGGCTTTTATTTGGTGGTTATATCTAATCTCTCATGCTGCCACGTACATATGCTTATAATCACAACCATATTTATCTTATCTTTCATGCTGCTACGTACATGCTATATTGAGATTCTAGGTTTTATTACTAGCATCATCTTTCAACACTTTTTTTTTTCTTTTTATGGTTCTGTCACACTGTTCATATCAGGCACTTTATTCTAAATTTTGTTGCACTGTACACTTGTGTCTTGCAACGACAAAAAGGATTTTCTATTTTATTCATTGTCTTTCATGGATCGCTCTAATAATTATACCCACCAATTTAGTTATCAGTCACACTTTTCAGATAGTTCTCCTCTTTGAGTTTTTAGGAAGTTGCTTTTAACTATACCCTTCTCCGCCCTCTTTCAGCTTCAGACACGTCTCAACATGCCCACTATGAGTCATAGACTTCCTGTTTTATCACTCCTTGTTGTTAGTTGCCATGACATTCAATCTTTTTATTCAAGTTCATGTGCAGCCGTGTTTCCTATTGCAGATTGGTCCAAAGTGGTGTTGCACACAAATTTAAACTGAAATGTTTGTTGTACAAAGGGGGGATTTTTTTTTTCCAAAGTAAAAGTTATAATCTGATTGTAGAAGCTTAATAGTTTATGTTATATACTCAGAATATATCAAGTCCCTAAAGCAAACCTCATCAAAATGCAGAATGCATCTTTCAGAAAAGCTAAAAATATGTTGTTGGGTTATGATTATTGATTCATTGACGTGTTTATCACTGTTACAGGCATTGAGGTGTGTAATTTAGATATTGCTGGATAGTTTAAACTATAGTAATGTCCTCTATTTGTAAGATAAGTAACTAAAATTTCAAAATAAATGGTATGGAGTACAATGTATAGTATTTGCATCCAAAATCTAGAACTTCTGCTTCCACAGTCCAAGCATAATTGGCATAACATAGAAATGCTAAAGTATGAGTACATTAAACTTGTACTTCCGTAACATCCTTGAGTAAATGTAATTATTGCATTCCTACCACTATCCAATCTTTTCATCTAATGGTCAGCAGTGCCACCCCATTCCCTCCCTCTAGATAAATCTGGGCAGTGTGGGTACCCAGGCTATAATTTTTCGAGGACTGGCAGGGGCTGTACTTCGCTGCAACATTTCCAGCCTGTCTTTACAAGCTGAAAGATGCCCAAAAGCACAGCCAAAATCTATGCACGGGACTGCCAAAATACAGGCGCAAGATGGCTCCACTGACTCATTGTTTTTTTGTTTTTGTTGTTTTTTTTTTTTTTTAAAAAGCGCAAGTATGAGTTGGGTATAGAAATATTTTGAGGCTGATGCCTGACTGAGCTAATACTTGATTAGTAAAAGGAATTATGCAAACAATGATATAGTGCTTTTTATACCAAGGAAGGAAACTCTTCCAATTTAGCAAAGCATTTAAAAGAGACCGGCATATAGCTCTGTTTAAAGAATTCAGGGTAAATAAATTTCAAATTGACATTAAAATTATCCCCATGTTATCCTTATATATAAATTGTAATTTATTTTGAGGTAGCTAACATTGCTATTATGTAATATGTTTATAGGCTAAAATGTTTAATGGCTAACGTTTTATGAATGCTTAGGTTAATAAAGTGTTAGGTATACCTTGTAGTAACTTGAATATGTTAGTGTTCCTTTCAAAAACCTTAAACTGCTAAAGAAAAGTTAAAAAAAAAACAAGGAATCATTATGGCATTTATGTAAAACGTAATACAGACTTATTACCTGTGGGTGTTGGATTTTACTCTTATAGCCCTTTTGTTACTAATTCTGTTCATAATTTTTATGGAAGTAGTTTGTAGGGATGGCCAAGGGGTAGAGGGTGTGCAGTGGTCTAAGGATTAATGGATTTTGTAGATAATATAGTACTGCTATATTCATTGAGCCACAACCTATAGCTTACATGAGGGCAGTCTGTAACTGAGTGAAGCTGATGGGATAAGAATAGGCATCTCTAAATCTGAGACCATGGTTCTTAGCTGGAAAAGGGTGGCATGTCTACTCTGGGTCAGGGAGAATTTTTTTTTTTTTTTTAAATGGAGGAGTTTAAGTATTCCAGGGTCTTGTTTGTAAATAAAGTGATAGTTCTTCTAGAGGAGCGCAGTGATGGCAGTGGACTTGAGTATGCATCCATGTATGTGGGTGAAGGGAACAGAGGGGATGAAGAGGTGTTGGGTAGGTATGATGTTTAGTAGGGGAATTTGGAAAGGTAGATGGTTTTAGATTTGTGAAAAGCATCCTTTTGAAATGGTGAAAACATTTCAAGAAAAGGAAGAAACCTAGAGTGATCTATACGAGTAGAGAGAGGTGCGCTCACGGAAGCTATATTTTATATAATAAACGGTGTAACTTGAAACAGATAAAATTACAAGGTGGTGGCAGGGGAAAATTGAGCTAGGTAGCCTTGGCTGGTGGTTTGTAGGATGAGTCTAAAAGCTGGTAGAAGTAAATGAAGATAGAGCTAATAATTATATGGTTTTAAAAAAAAAAAGGTTACAAGAAAAATATTGTGTAGAATATAGAGTAGTTGAGATGGGCTTTAGTTGGTAGTAAAGCAATATAAGATGATTAGGAAAGCATAGATAGGATTATGAAAAAAATGGTATATCCCCTGAATAGAAGAAAGAAGAGGAGATTTGGTGGTAGAATAAGAAAGGACAAGAGAGTGAGGGGTTACTTGAGGAATAGAGAAGTGCGCTGGTTCTGACCATGAAGTTTGCGTATAATGTGTAGAATGGTAGTAACTACAGAGGGATAAAGTTCATGAAGATATGAAAATAGTTGTTATAACTAGGTAAAGGAAAAAAGTGATAATCGGCGAGTAACAGTATATCGTCATGCCGGGAGTGTTCTAAATGCAATGTTTGTTTTGAGTGTGCTGTTGGAGAAATATAGAGAAGGTCAGAAAGGGTTGCACTGAGCCTTACCTTAAGAGCGGTTTAATGAACCCCGATGACAAAAAAATAAAACAAAGATTCCGTGTACCTTGCCTGGTTTGGGGTTACTAGGGGAGGGCCTTGAAGGGAAGCAGCTGGTGGCTGGGTTTTTACCCATGGAACCTGACTGGGCTTAACTCAAAAGAGCTATAGTGGGTTTACCCCCTACAGGAGGGATCATTGGGGCTTGATACAGTGTGGATTGAGTGACAGTCCAGGACTGAGTCCTAGGCGGTCTAATTCCCGGGTGGCTAAACTGTGCTTTTGGCACGTGGAATGTCACCTCTCTGGTGGGGAAGGGGCTTAAGCTGGTGCGTGAGGTTGAGAGGTTCTGACTAGAAATAATTTGGCTCACCTCAACGTACTATTCAGTTTCTGGAACCATATTCTTGCAGAGGGGTTGGACCTTGGCCTTTTCTGGAGTTGCCCCGGGTGAGAAGAGGTGGGTGGGGGTGGGCATTCCTGTATTCCCCCACCTGGCTTTTTCTATATTTTCCCCAGTGAACGAAAGGATAGTTTCTTTACACCTTTGGGTTGGTAAACAGGTCCTGATCATCATTTGTGCCTATGTGCCAAATGACATTTCCGACGTTTCTGAGTCTCTGACTAGTGTGCTAGAAACCACTTCCCTTCTATTGTCCTACTGGGGGATTTAAACACGCACGTGGGTAATGACAGTGAGACCTGGAGGGGTGTGATTGGGAAGAACAGCCTGCCTGAGCTGAACTCGAGTGGTGTTAAGTTATTGGGCTTCTGTGCTAATTACAGTTTGTCCATAACTAACACCATGTACAAACATAAGGGCATCCATATATGCACTTGGAACCAATACGCCGTAGGTCACAGGTCAATGATTGATTTTGTAATTGTGTCATCAGACCTGCGACCGTATGTCTTGGACACTCGGGTAAAGAGAGGCGCAGAGCTGTCAAATGAAACAATGGCAGGGGAAGATGCCATTTTGACCCGGCAGGCCCAAACGTATAGTGAGGGTGTGCTAGGAACATCTGGCAGAGGACCCTAACAGAGAGGTCTTTAACTCCCACCTCCAGAGGAACTTCAACCACATTCTGAGAAAGATTGGAGACACAGAGTCTGAATGGGCCACGTTCTCCACCTCTGTTGCTGAAGTAGCTGCTCAGAGCTATGGCATCAAGATCGTCTTGTGGTGGCAACCTCTGAACCAAATGGTGGACACCAGCAGTAAAGGGGGGCCATCAAGCTGAATGAGTCCTACCGAGCTTGGTTAGCTTATGGGACCCCCAAAGCAAGTGAGTTGTACCGGCAGGCCAAGTGAAGTGCAGCTCAGGTGGTTGTGGAGGTAAAAATGTAGGTGTGGGAGGAGTTCGGTAAGCCTATAGTGCAAGACTTGCAGTTTTCCTTGAAGAGATTCTGGCGAACTGTCCAGCAACTCGGGAGGGGAAAGCGACTCCCTGCTCACACTGTGTGTGGTGCGGGTGGTGAGCTGCTAACCTTGACTAAGGATATTGTTGGGTGGTGGAAGAAATATTTCAAGGATCTCCTCAATCCCACTGACATGTCTGAGGACAAGGTGGGTGACTCGTCCATCACTGCGGCTGAAGTTGCAGAGGGTATTTAAAAAACTTTTCTGTGGCAGGGCACCGAGTGTTGAGATTTGCCCCGAGTGTCTCAAGGCTCGGGATGTGACAGAGACATGTCAACCAGGACAGCCTTACAACATCTCGTGGAAGTTGGGGAGAGTGTGCTATGTTATGCTAAGCTACTGGAGACGAGAGTCCGGCCATTGGTTGAACCTGGGATTCAAGAGGAACAATGTGGTTTTCATCCTGGTCGTGGCACATTGGACCATCTCTTTACCTTCTCAAGAATCCTTGAGGGTATGTAGAAGTTTGCCCAACCAGTCAATATGTGTTTTGTGGACTTGGAGAAGGCTTTCAACCCCATCCCTCATGGTTTCTTGTAGGGGGTACTTTAGGAGTATAGAGTACTGGCCTCACTGCTACGAACAATCCCGTCTCTATACGACCATTGCGAGAGTTTCGTCTGTAACACCAATAACTAGTCGAACTTGTTCTCGGTGAGAGTTGGACTCTGCCAGGGCTGCCCTTTGTCACCGATTCTGTTCATAATTTTTTACGGAAGGGATTTCTGGGTGCAGCAAGGGAACAGAGGGTGTCATGATGGGTGGCCATAGGATCTCATCTTTGCTGTTTGTAAATGATATGGTACCGATGGCTCCATCAAGCAATGATATACAGGCCTTCTTGGGACGGTTTGTTACCAAGTGCGCAGCAGCCGGGATGAGAATGGGTACCTTTTAAATTGGAGTCCATGGTACTCTGCCGAAAAGGGTGGATTGTCTTCTCCGTATTGGGAATGAGGTCCTGCACCAAGTGGAGGAGTTCACGTATCTCGATCAAATTCATGAGTGAGAGGAGAATGGAGTGAGAGATTGACAGACGGATCAGGGTAGCAGGGTGGACTTTATACCGGTCTGTTGTGGTGAAGAGGGAGCTGAGCTCTAAGGCAAAGCTGTCAATTTTATTGGTCGATCTATGCTTCTATTTTTTTGCTGTGCTCATTAATTTTGGGTAATGACTAAAAGAATGAGATTGTGAATACAAGCGACTGAACTGAGCTTTCTCTGCAGGGTTGCTGGGCTCACTCTTAGAGATGGGATGACAAACTCTGTTACCCGGGAGAGGCTCAGGCTAGAGCCACTGCTGCTCTATATCGAAAGGAGCCAGTTGAATGGGTTTGGGCATCTAATCAGGATGCCTCCTAAATACTTCTCACTTGAGGTGTTTTGAGCATGTCCCTCTGGGAGGAGATCCCGGGGAAGACCCAGGACCAGAGAGTCCCGTCTCCCAGCTCGCCAGGGGACGCCTTGATGTCCCCCCCTGAGGAGGAGTTGACTAGAGAGAGGAAAGTCTGGGCTTCTCTACTTGAACTGCTGCCCCTGGAAAAGCAGTAGACGATGGACAGACAGCTATAGTATGTAATGTGGTATCAAGAGGAACTATGATATTGTAGTAGGAATAGAAGAGAAATGGAAATATATGAGTTAGTTTGGAATGGCGGAAAAATATGCAAGGGTGATACAAGACATATGAGGATAGTAAGATAGTACGGTGTGGAGTAGGAATGACAAATGAGTTCAAGGTGGGGGTAGGATTAGATTAGGAATTTTTTTGAGCCCTTTTTTATTTAGTAGTGATTGATAGGTATCAATAGGATTGAGACTTCTGGGCCCTCTGCTTGGCACAAGCGCCATATGAACTGGCATAAAAAAGTAACAAAGTAGTAATAGGACACAGAGGACTGAAATAATTATATGATGAAGTAAATGTAATGAGTGATTGTAAATACTCAGTGTTAGTTGAAGTTGAATGAACATGATAAACATAACTCTCAAGTAAGAATTGATTGTATTGAGAATAAGTAATAGTTTGAATCAATACAGCTCGTGATAATGTTAAACAAGTAATAATGCAATAAGTTTAAAGTGTTTAAGAGTTAGCGTGTGTTAGAGTCAGAAAAAATCAGGGAAAGTTAGATGTTGACTGGGAAGTCCCTGAAAGACCAAGGAGTGCTATGATTAAAAAGGGGAAGTCCGGGGAGATGCTCAATCGGACCATAGAAGGGATGGAAAATAACAACTGATGAGGACAGAGCTGTGCAAGAACTGGGGCTGGATAGAGATAAAGAGTATAAATAGTGTTGTTTCTTACAACACACGGGTTTTGAGCGTTGCGGTCTATGTGAGTCAAGGTATGCTGTATGAAGTATTCAAGGACTAGAAAGACCAATTGCAGAAGGGATCTTCAACTCTGCCCACAGCAGCCCTCAGAGGAGGACTCCCCAGCTGTGGACTGGAATCGGCCTTTGTGAGCTCTCTTAAATCCCCCCTGCTATATGGTGGAGCTAGAGCCTGGATTTCCTTTGATTCCGTACCGAATCAAGGACCTTCTGGACCCGTCTCCATCTTCAGGAGCGCCTTCCCTCCCTTCTTGACCGGTCAGGAGGTACCAGGACGCTGCCCCAAAAGAGGATGACCAAATTAAAACCAAGCTCAGCCAGCTGATTTAGGGAAGTGAGCATTATAGAGGAATGGTTTAAATTTTAAGTTGATTTGTTTTTATGTAAAATGATTTAATGTTAATGTTTGGCCATTGTTAATTTTTTTTTAAAATAAATTTATAATCCTGCATTTAAAGAATTAATTCTGACTATTCACTAAATCTTTTCAGCCATATCAAATCTAAATTTATGTGTGCAAATTACATCTGTAGGTTTTGAAAGGTTATCTAATTGTGAGTCTACCTATATCAAAACAGCCCTTTAGGATGAATTATCCTTGTCTTTTAAACCTCTCTTAGCATTTATTAAGAGCCTGAGGGCCATAGGAGGGAACCATTATAACTAGCGTGCTCTGTCTCCCACCTGGCTATTTTGGCTACCAGTCAGGTCAGGTGATTGGAGGAAGCAGGGTAGATGTTAGGATTAAGAGTGGTCAGACAGCTAGACTTGTCCCTCATAGCCAGCTTAAAAATATTCCAGGAAATCTGGTAGGGTAATACCCTTCAAACCAGGAGACTGGACCCTTTAAACGGAGAGCCTGATTAGCACCAGTCCTGTACTGGGCCTGTGCTACAACCCCCGGGGACCTTAACACAGGTTGGCAGATAGTCAGACGGAGTCTTCATGGACCATGATATTCACAGACGATATTGTGATCTATACTTCCAAAAATTGATTCTGTTCATCTGGACACAAAGTTTTCCGTAGGAGAAACGTTTCGTCACTCATCCAAGTGACTTCTTCAGTCTCAACTG
>VUQH01063598.1:0-10191 GCA_015106775.1 Etroplus canarensis
GGAAAGGGGGGGGGGGGAGGGGGGGGGGAGGGGGGGGGGGGGGGGGAAAAAGGGGGGGGAGGGGGGGGAAAGGGGGTGGGGGGGGGGGGGGGGGGGGAGAAAATGGTGAAAGGGGAGAGGAAATGGGAGCTGGTAAGGAAGCAGGTGAGGAGGATAGGAGATGTAGGAGGTGAGAATGGGAGGAAATGATAGAGATGATGATCATGTAACACAGTTGAAAAGTCAGTCAGTTAAGCAGTCTTTACTTTGTGTTACCCCACCGGGACCACATTTAGGGCACATTGTTTGCAATCAGTGTAGCCATGGCGACCGTGATCACATGTCTGCAGCAGGAAGTTGAGATGTAATTGACTTCCTGCAGAGATGCAAATTTTCAGCAGCTGCGTTAAACTGACAGCATGAGTGAAACTAAACATGGATATCAGAGCAGCTGGAACAGTTTTTCCTCTTCAAGATCTTAACGTGAGCACTGAGTTTTGCAATGAATCATGGGACATGCAGTACCACAGCCTACAGCAGATGCTCCCTTGATGTGCCTTGCCAGGCCTTTACTGCAGCTGCCTTCAGTTGCTGCTTGTTTGTGGGTCTCTGCCTTCAGTTTTGTCTTCAGTAACTCTGTTGGGCTGAGCTCAGGGGACTGACTTTGCCACTGAAGAAGATTCCAGTTCTTTGATTTGAGGAACTCCGGTTGCTTTTACAGTGTGCTTTGGGCCGTTATCCATTTTCACTGCGAAGCATTTGGCTGAATCTGAGCCAAGAGTGTAGACCTGTACGCTTCACAGTTCATCCTGCTACTTCTATCAGCATCACACCATCAGTAAACACTAGTGACCCGCTTCCACTGGCAGCCATACGTGCCCATGCCATAACATTGCCTCCACCATGTTTGACACATGATGTGGTATGCTGGGGGAATACGAGTGACTCAAAAGCCAAAGACTATTATTAGTATCCTTGAGCACTGGTACTGAAGGGTGTCCTTTAGCCACAGGGTGAGGAGCTTATCTATTTGGGAGGGGCCTCAAAGGAGAGCCACTTGGGGTGATTCGGGCATCTGATTAGGATGCCTCGTGGATACCTTCTAGGCGAGGTGTTCAGGACATGTCCAACTGGGAGGAGCCTGGGTCTACTACTACTGGGAAGAGCTGAAGGAGGTGGCTGAGGAGAGGAAGGTCTGTGAGCTTCTGCTTAGGCTGCTGCCCTTTCGAGCCAGTCCTGGATCAGTGGCAGAAAATGGATGGATGGATGAAGTAAAACCAGTATATGTGCAATAAAAGAAGTTCCCACCTGGCCCCCTCACAACACATAAAACTCTTTAAAAGGCATTGCCATGTAAACAAAGTTATTTAAACTGTAAAGAAACCAGATATGTTACTTCTGTTGCTCAAAGAGGAATAGAGACGAACTTTTGACTTTTGTCATCATGTGCTGCATCGTTGCATGTGTTGCAAAAAAGCAACACCAAGCCTCTGCCTCTCACCTGGTTTAGCCCCAAGTAGCTACAGTGTGTTCACGCGATCTGCTCAGTTTTGCAGCTTATCAGATATGAAACCACAGTGACACTATTTAGCTCTCAGTTTAATTGTGCTGCTCTATTTGTTGCCTGAGAGGAACCGTGAAAATAAAACTTCCTCTTATCAGTTCACATGTTTTTTCTTCTGCTTTTTTCCCACATTTGGCACATTTGAGGTTGAATTACATCTCCAGGTTTTACGTTTATTTAATCTATTAATATAGATTAAATAAATCGCCAGCGTGTAAATAGCAAAATACGTGGACTATATATATTTACGTCTATAGTGAATCATGGGACAAATGACAACGGAGGTAGACCGCGTCATGTCTGTATTTGTACCACCACCAGGATGTGGTTACCTGGCTCTATTCTGTAAGTGGAAACACTTAAAAATAACACATCAGCATGCTCTGTCTTGTTTATTCAATATGAAGTCAGAATAAACAGGGTTTTTCTGTTTATTTATTTTATATTTATTGTTAAGTGAGTCAGTTTAGGAATACAGTTTTCATGTCTAGGCCTCTGCTTCTTTGGCCAAAGCTATAATATGCAAAAGTCCAAAAAAATTGTTCAAATGTTATTCTACCTTGCCTCAATCACTGATTATGTTTTTTGTGGACGAGAGCATGGAGTGTGGCATAATCAGCTAATAGTAGCACGCTTGGCTGCCAAGCTACATCTCTAAACTACAAGTATAAATTGCAGGTGCACAGTCACGTGGAAAAAGTACCACGTTTAACTGCAGTAACTTGAAGTAACGGCTTCCTGACTGACACTATCAATCTCTCACATCCCACACTTTTTCACAATGTTGCGTCTGTTCATTGAGGTTTGCACAGCTCTCTTAAGGTCCTGCCACAGCATTTCAATCAGCTTGAGGTCTGGACTTTGACTGGGCCATTGCGACACCATTATTCCTTTCTTTTTCAGCCATTCTGTTGTAGAATTGCCTCTGTGCTTGGGATCATTGTTCTGTTGCATGACCCCATTTGGGCCAAGCTTCAGCTGTCAGGCGGGTGGCCTCACATTTGACTCTATGATACTGAGTTCATGGTCGACTCTGACTGCACGTGCCCAGCTGCAAAAAAAAAGCCCAATTCAACACCCTTCCACCCCTGTCCTTGACAGGTGATATGAAGTGGCTGTGCTGTATGACCAGACATCTCCACTTTGGTCTGCTCTGTCCAAAGGACATTGTTCCAGAAGTCTTGCGGTTTGTTCATATGCAACTTTTCAAACCTAAGCCATGCTGCCATGTTCTCTCTAAAAAGAAGAGGCTTTCTCCTGACAACCTTTCAGAATCAGAATACTTTATTAATCCCAGGGGGGAAATTGCTCAAACAAGCCACACTTGTTCAGTCTTATTTTCATTGTACTGTAAAGAACTTGAATATTAAACATGCTAACTGAGGCCTGTAGAGTCTGCCATGCAGTTCTTGGGTATATTGCAGTTTCTCTGAGCATCGCCGGGTCTGACCTTAGAGTGTGTGTACCTTTCGGCTTCTCCCTTGTATTCTCCAGATTAATCCGCATTGGTTATTT
This sequence comes from Etroplus canarensis, assembly GCA_015106775.1. Taxonomy (NCBI): domain Eukaryota; kingdom Metazoa; phylum Chordata; class Actinopteri; order Cichliformes; family Cichlidae; genus Etroplus; species Etroplus canarensis. Next base: position 3,059 of record VUQH01063598.1, read on the forward strand.
GGCAGAGGTTTTACACCGGATGCCCTTCCTGACGCAACCCTCCATGGTGAGAGAGGCTTGTGTCCCCAAATGGGATCGAACCAGGGAGACCTTTCACTTCCAAGGTGAATGCGCAAACCACTACGGTACCGGAGACACTGGGTCTGACCTTGGAGTGAATTTTCTAAAAGATCCACTCCTGGGAAGATCATGGCCTTGTGTTTACGCACACCTGAATGCTCCAGACTAGCAAATTGCCAGAACTTTTGCTTTTATAGAGGTGGTCACACTGGCTGACTATTAAAGTGCATTTAATTAGTCGCACCTGGCTGCTACCTATGTTTTTAATTACTATGAAAGCAGTAAGGGTGTACTTTAATTTTTCACATGATTATACGTGCTACTTGGTGCTAAAAGTGGTAAACCTCTTGGACAGGCCACACCACACAGCAAGCCATTAAATTTGTCAGATAGTTTGATTAAAGTTCTCCAAAAGGGTCCAACAGCACAAACGCAGCAGAGAGGTCCTGTTTGGTGACACAAGGGAACTGTGGGGACTGACCCGCTTTTAGCCAGCTTCAAGTGGCCACTGGAGAAATTGCAGTTTTTAACACCTCCAAGGATGCTGCTTGGTCCTGATGGTCACCGAGCTAGAGATGGAAAAACTGGTATTTGATATAGAAATTTAGTCTTAGATGGCAGCTAATGTTTACTAACCCATTTCTCTGTCTTCATGTAGTTCATTGCAGCTGGTTGACATGAATGATACATACGCTGTGGTCAACAAGCCCAAACACCCCCAGTCACCCTCATCAAGCACGGCCTACTCAGCTGTAGTCACGCCCAGATTCAATAGTGCAAGCAGGTAAAGAAACATCTGAAACTACATGACTGAATATGAGGAGTTGGATTTCTGTATTACGCAGAGGCCTAAACAGGGTTCACACAAGTGGTAAAGCTTGGCCATAAAAACAAACTCGACGTGCACTTTGAAGTTCCTGTTATTTCCTCCTGCCAAATCTGACCTCTATAAAAACAACAAACAATGGTTATTGATAATTAGATTATGGGGAACTCCAACAATCCTACCCTAACCCTATTATTATGGCTCTTCAGTATGAATGGTGGGAAGTGGGACAGCGGCACATGTCTAAGTCCTGAAAACAGTGTGGTGATTCACACTGAGAACAATGCCTGCATGTCTGACCCAGCTCTACTGACATCCTGTTCTCCTGCTCTCAGGACACTGCCCACCTCCCATCACTATGATAACGACCCCAGAGGAGCAACGGCCGCTCCCATCTACAGCACCGTCAAGCCCCGATCTAAACTGGCCAGCCTGCCACTCTCAGCTACGCCCATTTATGACATAGCATCGCCGACCGTCCCCAGGCCTGGGGAGGTGTCAGACTATCAACTGGTTGCAGGTAAGCAGAGGGTGGTGAAGGAGGGTAGGGTGGGTAGATGTTGGCGAAATGGAGGATTCGAATGTGAACTGACTGTCCTCTCCTCCAGCTAATCAGTGTTCTTTGGACGATAATGACTATGAAGATTTTTCCTCTTCGGTCTCAGACGTGACCAGCTTCTGTTCTCCCAGCAGCATCGGTCAGTACTCCTGCACAGAACACCTGTCCTCACCTTTTACGTGAACACCACTCCATCGCCACCATTTTGTTGTTCATGTTGCACTGCAGCTGTTTCTCTCAGGTCTCTTCCTCCCAGCTCTTCACATATGGACACTTGTACAGTCCTGCTGGACCTCACATTTAAATACACTCAGTAGGTGTTATTTTTCTGCATATAGAAGGGGCATCTTTCAGCCATGGAGCTCCTCTCCTGAAACTAACCCAATAGTTGTTGGTGTCAAAAACTTCACCAAAAAAAGTGAAAACATGGCACAAGAGGCAAAGTTGCTAAAAGGGACATGAACTGCTAAAAGAGACATGACATACTCTAGCTGTCAGCTAGGGTATGTCTAAAAAGCATGTGTGTAAATATAGGGTGGCTAATGGCAGCCAAAAGAGACCTAGTATGTATGTAATAACATAGTAGTTAGCCATGTGGAGCTAATTGCATGCTACTTAGGTGAAAGTAATGTTTAGAGAGCACCTATTGCTCTTCGTAAGCACTGTATTTTTGCTCTTGAACTCTACTGGCTTTGTATGACTCACAGTTCAAAATAATGATCAGTTTTCTATTTTTAATGGGGGGGGTTGGTGCAACCCCGCAGTTCCTCTTCCAATCTGAAACCAGCTGGTTTAGCGCCTTCCCCTTTTAAGGCAACTTTCTTCTGATTGGCTTCCTGTCATAAGCATGGTTTAACAGCAGGTGAGTGGGGCATCTGTGCCTCAGATGACCATATTAGGGGTATCCTCTCTCAGTGACATACAGACCTAAAGGCCCTGTCACACCTTGGTGATTTAACCAGAGTAAAACAAACACTGGAATACTCAGAACTATTGATGATTTTTAAAATTTTGGACATATACATAACGTATTAGTAACTTATATAGAACCCCCGCACCTCTTCCTGGTCCTTGAAAAATTTTTCATGCATGAAATTGGCCCCTGCTACAAAAAAGGTTGAGGACTGCTGTCGTAGCCTATTCGCACTATCAATATCACCATCGCAACACAACATCACCATCATGCTGAAGGGAAAAACTCAAAGAACACTACCAAGAAGTCTCCTGGCAGTAGACATGGATTTATGGAGGAACCATCATCACCCACACCCTCATCACCCTCACACTCACCCTGTGATGGAGGTGATGCAGGTTCCAACACCTCTCAGACATCTTTAGCCGCATCGAGTGTCGACACCTACTCTCAACCAATACGCCATTAGACGGTAGCTCTAAGTTGGAAACATGTTCAGTAAGTGCTGTGTTTGCCTGGAACACGTCAAATATGTCTACATACGTCAATATTTGTTGGAGATAAGTCTGCTATAAGTTACACACAGGTTCAAAGCATGTTACTCATAGGTTAGAAATAAGTTTAGAGTTCGCTAGACATTATCTTCATGTATTTCGACTTATTAGTAACTTACAAGTAACATGTGTGTGAATGTGTATCCACGATCCCATCACTTACCTACAACTTCTGGGATGTATGAGCCATACACTGACATATGTTGGAAATTTTGTGCATGCTCAATTTCTCAGTGACCTCGCCATACTATGGCGTATACCGGCATGCTTTGGCGTGCTTTTATCTTATACAAAACTTACCAATAACTTAATTGAAGTACACCAGCATTTTCACTAAGTTTTTCATACGTTGGCATACGCTGGTTAAATTGTCAAGGTGTGACAGGGCTATGAGAGAAGAAAAAACCTGCCTGAAACAGTGTGTTTAGAGTGGCCTGAAGTCAGAGGTTTTGGCTCAACATATTATGTGCTCATCATTTAAACCTTTGGCCATATTTAATATTGACGTCCACCGTTATAACATGTTATATACGACTGAAAGTAAAGAAAAATATAATCTGGTGTTATGACATACTGATCCTGTTTATGGGCATCTATTGCATTGGCTGGCCTCTCTAGCTTTTTACCACTACATTTCATGTCCATCACATCTTTCAGCTCAGTTTTTAAAAATTCACAGTGTGCCCCACAACCAATTGGCTCTAGGTGCCCAGACACCAAATATAGGAAGGTTTCAGGAAAGAATCACTAAGATTTCTGAGTGGACCTGAAGCTTAGGATCAGGACTTTTCCACAACAATTAATCCAAGCCTCATAGTAGCAGATTAATGACTAACCTCATGTTGTGGATGGGATCATCTCAGATGTTCTCTCGGTTAAAGTTTGGTCCATTTTCAGCATTTTCTTCCTGCTATATGTTGCCGTTTGTCTCTGCCTATTGGGGACCCTCAACATGAACTTCTATTAAGAACAATTTAATCTTCATCTTACAACTTCCTGTGCAGACGTTTTTATATTGGATGAACTATTTAGCTTTCAATCTTTGTTTACATCCAAAGTTAGAGCAGTGCATTACATTTTTCTTTTGTCTTTTTTAAGTTGTTATTACTTTAGGCAATCCCCCCCCCCACGAGATTCCAGGCAAGGTTTTTTTTCAACTGTATTAATTGTAACCTCAGTTTCCTGTTCTTAGCTGACACCTGGTGTGGTCATCTGCTACTGTAGCCCATCTGCTTCAAGCTTCAAATTGCCGTTCAGAGGTGCTCTTCTGCATACCTTGGCTGTAACAAGTGGTTATTTGAGTTACTGTTGTCTTCCTCCAGCTCGAAGCAGTCTGGCCACTCTCCACTGAGGATATCTTCTTTTTCTCAGATCATTTTCTGTAAACCCTACAGATAGTTGTGTGAGAAAATCCAAGCAGATCAGAAGTTTCTGACGTGCTCAGATCAGCCTGTCTGGCACTAACAGCCATGCCACGCTCAAAGTCACTTAAATCTTCTTTCATCCCCAATCTCATACTTGATTTGAGCTTGAGCAGGTCTTCTTGGTCACGTTTGCATACCTAAATGCACTGAGTTGCTGCAGTGTATTTGGCTAACTAGATATTTGTGTTAACAAGCGGTCGAACAGGTGTACCTCGTGAAGTGGCTGGTGAACGTATATTTAAGTTTTTCACTTCTGACTGTGCAGAAATTGGAATTTTTTTAATGTTTATTACTAAAATCTGATAACTACACTGTGGTGTGTTACTAATCATTTTGCATTCTGCTTATGAATCCTGAGCAGGGTGTGGGTGGCGTGGGGGGTGGCGATGGTGTTAAAAAATGTGATAGTTGGCTGTGGTGATGACAGAAAAGAAGGTTTACTAATAGCCTGAATGCTCCTTTATTTCAGTGTCTGCCTGCAATTTTGTGAAGTTAAATTATCTTTGAATATATTTTGTGTTGTTTTTCAGGGTTTAACTGTCGTGTTCAGAAACCCAGAGGACCCCGAGATCCTCCAGCTGAGTGGAGCCGACTGGAAAGATGAACTGGTTAAAATTTACTGGTTTGTCTGGGAAATGTCAAACTGGAATTAACTCTTTTTGGACTTGAAATCTGCGAGACTGTGTGTTTTGACTAGTCAACCTGACATCACTGTGATCTGACTGGGTTCTGAAAATTGCCTGCCTGTAAATATGTCTGGAATGTCTGTTAGATTTTCTGTTTCTAAATGTTCAACTGTGTGTGTGTGTGTGTGTGTGTGCGCGTGCGTGACAAATGCATGTTTACAAAACAGTCTAAACACACCTTTAAATTATATTTAACCTCCTGACAGGGATTTTTACTTTCTTTGGGATATTGACTCTTCACTGTGTATCAACTGAAGGCACAAAGAATTAAATATCACCAACACAGGAGTTTAATTTTGTAACACAATTGTGAGTGATGAATTAAAATAAAAATGATGTGCACAACCTGTCTTGCAGAGGTCTTAAAAATGCGATGCTGGTAAATCGTATAATGAGAACAATGAAATCTGAACAATGAAAATACCACTTCTGGCAAGGATTTGGATAGCATCAGGTTTCAGAAAGTAAATTCAGGGATTACTTTGGATTAAATTGTCTTACTAGCTGGTTATCTCCTCTCTGCAAATTAAACAAAGAGCTTAAACTTGATCAAAGTGAGTTTGCTTTTCACAAAACATGAAGTAACTAGCAAAGCACTCATAGAATGCAGACCTCTGCCAAGCATGATCCAAAGCATGATCATCAAAGCCACTGACATCAAAGGCATGATCATCATGTGCCTTTGATGATCACAAATGCATACAGATATCTGATATTATTATGGTTTTACGCCAGATGCCTTTCCTGACACAACCCTCCATAGTGAGAGGGACTTGTGTCCCCACCTGGGATCAAACCAGGACCTTTCGCTTGTAAGGCGGATTACTTCAATAGCTACTGATTTCAGGATTTTTTTTTTTTTTTGTTCGGCATTATCCCATCACCCGATTCTTCCCAAGATGTAATCACTCTTCCTTTCATGAGGCCGAATCCATAAAAAATATTTCAGCCAAATCAGTTCATAACTTTGAGTTATTTTGCACACAGACAGACAGACCAATGCAGATGAAAACATAACCTCCTCTGCAGAGGTAAAAACTTTCTTTTAATTTAAAAATAAAAACTCGACGCTGTAGCTTTTAGTGAAGTAAAACCATATCATGCTTCTCTCTGAAGTGTTCAGAAGGTGATTATAAAGGGGAAATGCTTGCGTGAGCTATGTGCTCGAATCCTTAACTTGACAAATCAAAATCATTAAAAAGTCACCACACGATCTGTTTTTGGAACTTGATTATATTCTAAGGCCTTCATCAGCTGATCAAGTTCCTCTAAGTGTTGCAAGAAAAAAATTTAACTAATGTGATCTATTTTCAGTCATGTAAAAAAGAAATTTTTCACAGGACTCTGTAGTCCTGAGAACTGAAGAACTCAATTGTTCGGAAGGGTTGCCAGGAGAGAAAGCCTCTTCTCTCTAAAAAAGACATGGCAGCACGGCTTAGGTGTGAAGCGTTGCATCTGAAACAATGTCCTTTGGACAGATGCAAACCAAAGTTGAGATGTCCTGGGGGGGAAAAAAAACACACAGCATATCAGCACAAACACCTCATACCAACTGTCAAGCACGGTGGTGGAGGGGTGTTGATTTGGGCTTGTTCTGCGGCCACAGGACCTGGGCACCTTAGAGTCATTCAGTCGACCATAAACATCTCTTTATACCAAAGTACAATCACAAAAAGTCACAAAAGAACATAAAAACATATGAAATGTTGAAAGTTTAGCAAGCCGAGGATTGCCCTCTTCGTGTTGGAGACGAGGTCCTGCCCCAAGTGGAGGAGTTTAAGTATCTTGGGGTCTTATTCACGAGTGAGGGGAGGATGGAGCGGGAGATTGACAGACGGATTGGGGCAGCGTCTGCAGTGATGCGGACGTTGTACCGATCTGTCGTGGTGAAGAGGGAGCTGAGCTCCAAGGCAAAGCTTTCAGTTTACCGGTCTATCTACGTTCCAACCCTCATCTATGGTCATGAACTTTGGGTAATGACCGAAAGAATGAGATCTCGAATACAAGCGGCCGAAATGAGCTTTCTCCGCAGGATTGCTGGGCTCACTCTTAGAAATAGGGTGAGGAACTCAGTCATCCGGGAGGGGCTCAGAGTAGAGCCGCTGCTCCTC
>VUQH01063615.1:0-16919 GCA_015106775.1 Etroplus canarensis
GCAAAGGTTTTACGCCGGATGCCCTTCCTGACGCAACCCTCACCATTTACCCGGGCTTGGGACCGGCACTAGGACTACACTGGCTTGTGGGCCCCTGTGGCTGGTTTGTTATGTTTCCTTATTTGTTTATTTATATTGGAGTTTTGCCTTAGTTCTGTTCATTATTGCATTTTTACTCATCAGAGCCTTCCTTCGTTGTTTTCAGTTCCCCAGTGTTTTCTCTGTGTTCTTGTCTGATGTCAAGTTACTGTTGTGTCATGTTCTGCCTTGTTTTCTGTTCCTGTTTTATTTTGAAGCCTGTTGAGTCTTGTGCATCTCTGTTCTGATCTCTGATTGTTGCCACCTGTGTTCCTCTCCCTCCTGTCCCTCGTTTGCTCGTCAGTCTGTGTGTATTTATACTCTGTGTCTCTTCAGTTCTGTGTCACGTCCTCATTGTTGTTATCTGGTTTTCATGCCAGTTGTGAGAGGGTTCTGCTCTGTTGCTTCTCATTTTGGGTTTATTTTCATGGACTTTGTAACCCTGTTTGTTGAGTGACTAAATAAAGCCTTTTTAGTTCAACAGTCAGTTTCTGAGTCTGCATTTTGGGTCCTGCCTGCGCTCTCTCACACTCAACCACGACAGCCCTCATACGCAAAGTAGAAATACTATTGTACCACCCTTGACGCTTTACGCTTTGAACAATCATAATTGCACTAATCAATATTACTTATATCATCGGTGATTCATGTGGCAATGTGTTGCTTATTGTGATTGAACCCGCAGGGAATTATCACCCTGCTCTGCAGTTTCTGTCAACTCCACTGAGTATCTGCAAGAATTACATCCATATTAGACAATTTTTCACCTCACAATTTATGCCTATTGTCAAGGTTCAGTGCCAGCACTGGAAGGACTGTGACCTTAATTTAGCAAGGCCAAAAGCAAGGGTATTAATGTCAAGGTTGTGAAAGGGCATTATCCAGTCCTAACATAAAACATAGGACTTTCAATCACGGGACAGGCATAAGCTTAATACCACAGACCATCAACATTTATATTTTTTATTAATCAGATTCACATCATTTACCACTTTCAGTTTTTGCACTTTTTACCACATGGCTGTTAGTGTTTATTTACTGTGGCTTTTGAATAGATTCTGCTTTTTTAAGCTCTTGTTTTCATTCCATACATGCTAACTAATTTCCTTTTAGTATATTTCCTGGAGTGAACTGAACCAGGGAGAGGAGACAACCGTAACAAATATTGTGATGAGCTATAGTCCAAGTAGATGTTAAACAGCTCTGATATGAACCTTTTAATCCATACCCTGATGCATTTAACTTTTAAGCTTAGTTAAATCAAAATAAGAATCAGAATACTTTGTTACTCTGGGGGGGGTCAGCGGCAGCTTACATTACGTTACAGACACTCCATTAAATATATATATAAATATATAAACCCTATATGCAATGTGTAGCATAGGTGGTCCAAATTGAACAGTACTACACAGAATGGCAATGGGAAATAGAATTAAAGTATCTACAGTCGCATAGTCAGATATAAATGAAATATAGAAAAGACTGAATGTGAATATGAAAGCAAAAATAATATGATAATATAATGTATAGATATGTAAATGTTATATAATACATATATAGTGAATAGACACCAAGTTGAACCGGCAAACTGGGAAGGCTGCAACAACAATGTCCAGGCCGACAGATTACGGGCAAATAAGTTGACGGAACACACTAAAGTCCAGGTCTAAATGACATGCACCGTGAGCACTCTTCTTTACAGAAGGAAGTCATGGACTCTATATGCACATCAAGAACGGCAGCTTGATCCCTTCCACATGTGATGCCTCCACCACATTCTAGGAATTACTTCGCAAGACAGGGTTCCAAACTCAGCGGTACTCAAAAGAGCCAGCACTTGCTCTATGCAGATGCTCTTGAGACAGAGACGCTTACGGTGGTTGGGTCGTGTCATACGGATGGAAGACAGTAGCATCCCAAAGGACATTCTGTACTGGGAGCTGAAGCAGGGTTCAAGGCCTACAGGAAGACCTCACGTAAGGTTCAAAGATGTCTGCAAAAGAGATCTCAAGGATATTGGCATCGATACAGGCACTTGGGAATCAACAGCTACAAACAGACAAATGTACAGAAGAGCCTTTCTGATTTTGAAGAGAATCTCAATCAGCAGCGTGATCCAAAGCATCAGCAGAGAAAAATCAAAATCCATGCCATTCCATCTGCCTCAATGTACATCTGTAGATTCTGCAATAGAGACTGCCACTCTAGGATTGGACTGTTGAGCCACAATCGACGCTGCTCCAGTGATGCCTTCCGAGACTGACAGATGCCTATTAATTAATATAGTGACTATAAATCTGGGGGCAGAAAATGAAGATTAAATATATCACATTTATGCATCCATTTCAAGTAGCATAAATACTGCCAGTTTAGACTATATTATATACTGTATATAACATAAGGCAAGAGTGAAAAGTGAGTGAATTTGTGAAACAGGGCAAGCAGGTGCTCTAGATGTTCTGCAATCAGTTATGTACTGTACAGAATCTGTTCAATAATACTCCTTTTTGGTCTAAATTGTGCCGTTCTTCTGAAAGAATTTCATCTGCCTTCTCAGTCTGCTCAGGATAATCCACAGCACTTCTATGCATCACAGACGAGGCTGATTATAGTGTAATTCTGGCAAAGTCTTAAATTTCCTTTTCTTGGCTATAAGGATTAATGATTATGTTAATTTCTTTAAGGCTACTGTGAACTATTCCATACCATCTGTCAGATATTTGTCAGATGAACAAGTAATGTATTCAGTTCCTGTCTCTCTTTTTTAAGTTCTGCTGGAATGCTGTCAACACCAGGTGATTTACCTATTTTTAACCTCCATACTGCCTCCCCTACTTCAGTGTGACGCATTGGTTTTGACAGCATTAGCATCTGTTTTCTCACTACTCTGTGATTGACTTTTTTTGGCTTCTTTAACTCTCTTCTCGAAACATTCACTCAAAGAAATGTGCTGCTTTTCTGCCTCTGGATCATCGTTTTTTTGAACAGACATTGAGTGAATGTCCTTAAGACAATTCATTATCACTGAAAAGTTTTAGGGAAGTTATCTGCCTGTCTGCTGGATGTCCTTTATGAATATTCACTAGAAGGTCTTCCTGGACTCTAGCAAAGAGTGGCTCATTTAACTTTTCTTTTGATGTCATTGGCACATCAATCAAACAATACATGACAAAAACAATTCTAGTAAGAAGGAAATATAATCTGCCCCGGAGCTAACAAGATATCCCACTAAGGACAAACTCATACACAGCACAGACTTGTGATACAAATATACTATAGAGTAACTTGTCTGGTCTTCATGGGGCAGTCCAGAGTTCACTGAACCTCAGAGTTTGTGTTGTAACCAAGGAGCAACCCCAGAGCTGAAAAATGAGGCTGGCTCCAAAAGGGAAGTCAGGCCCCATAGACCTCCATGTTAAAATACCCAAATTTTCAGCATAAAAAAAAATCATCTTTACAGTATGATTCAAAAAATGTTTTGGCCCCTACAGACAGTCACCTCATTTTTTAAATAACTGATCTGGCAACACGGTGGTGCAGTGGTTAACACTGTCACCTCACAGCAAGAACGGTTCAAATCCAGCAGCCTGCTGTCTTAGACCTGTGTGGAGTTTGTATGTTCTTCCTGTGCTTGCTTGGTTTCTCTCCAGGTGTTCTGGCCTCCTCTCACAGTTCAAAGACATGCAAAGGGGGGTGAGGTTAATTGGTGATTCTAAATTGACCATAGGTGTGAATGGTGGTCCGTCTCTCTGTGTTGGCTCTGTGACAGACTGACGAACTGTCAAGGGTGTACTCCGCCTTTTGCCCCATGACAGCTGGGATAGCACCCCCTGCGACCTTGAATTGGATAAGCAGAAGGAAATGGATGGATGGATGGATGGATAACTAATCCATCAGGATCATTGAGTTAGGAACATGACCATGTTGATTGACAGGTGTCCTAACAGGCACCTGTAGCATCTGCTAGGCCTCCTCCACTATTTCAAGTCACTAAACTGGACCTCTCCACAGTTTTCAGACCATTTGTGCTGTTGGAAAATTTTGGAACATTTTTATGGCTTATCTGACAAATATTATGGCTTGCTGTGTGGTACAGACTGTTCAAGAAATTTGTGCCTCAATTTTGTTGAGTGAAATTCTAGTCTTGTGTTAATCCATTCTTAATGGACTAACACAACCCCTAATCTTCTTCATATTACAGTTGTCATTTGCATATTCTGCATTGTACAGATACTGTGGTTAAGACATTACCATTGAGCATAATCGCAGTTTAGTCTCGTTTTAAACCCCAGACAGTCAAAAGTAAAGAGTTTTAAATAGAACTAGTGCAAACTGTTTAAATAGTATTTCATACATCGTATCATTTTACATTCATACATTACTTTAACTGCTAAGCGTTACAACCTTAAACATTAGCTCCAAACTGCAAATATACACCACTTGATGTGTGTAAAATAGCAAATCAAGTGCCACTGCCAAACCATCTGCACTGTTCTTAGTTTTCACACTTGGTTTTAGCACCACTCCACACCAGCTAATAGCCACATCACCCACATATGCAAGAGAAATATGTCAGTAAACTGCTTACTTTTAATATTAATTTTTCTTGCAAGTAAAATTCTGATCCTTTTACTTTGTCTACTGCCCATGTTTGCTGTACAAGGGCGAGCCATCTTAATTTATCAGAGTCAAAATGTAATAAGAAGAGCTTGATTTATGCAGGACAGAGACAGCCTCCTCAACCCCAGAGAGAGAAAACAAGCAAGTGTGAAGTGCTTGTCCAGATTCCAGGAATTCATTGTCGAATATCAGTCATCTTCCTCCTCCACAGCAAGCAATAAAATGACAGAACAAGATCTAGGAGGAGTGTTGTTACAGTATGTGTCAGATTAATTCAGGCCAAAGAAAGCCTCCTCCTCATCAGACAGAGGGCAGAGAGAGGGATGCAAAATAGACTTATCTAATTGCTAACAAAACTGTTGAACTAGAAACAGTATCAAAACAAGCACAGAGGAATACTCTATAGCCATCTTTTAAAGTTTCATCCTACCAAGACTTAGATGCATTTGCCCAGACAAGTAGGAGGCCCCTTTATGACCCGATTTGAAGAGTCTACAGTAAACAACTCCCACCATCATACACACAACATATGTGTGTCACTCCCTTCAAATCTTTTGTTAGATATGGGATCATTTTTTGTCACCGCCACTCCTACTTTCAATACTTCAGTATGACCTCTCTGAAGATTGCTGTCCATCCATCATGGTCCTAAGAGGGTGAGGTACTAAAAATGCTGATGCACTAATATGACTTCTTCCATTTTTACAGTTGCCTCTGAATAATGAGTTCAACAACCACCAGCAACTGGTCCAGTTTTTTCACTAGGTCTTGTCTATCGGGTTACAGAAAGGCTTTCCTACGTTGATAGTGATAAAAGGAACCTTAAATGAATGTCTGCAGACACTTCTCTGGGTTGCTGAAAGTCATTTGCAAATTTTATTTACAGTTTATAGCATCTAAATTATACTAGAATCAAACTAAAATCAGTTAAACACAAGGCACAGAAGACAATTTTAAGCAGGATGGGTCCATTAAGACTATCTACCATTATTTAAATGATCACCAGTATTTGAGTTTATTGCCTTTTCACTTCCATTTTGTGTAATACAGTTAATCTTTTTAGCTGAAAGTAATGGTTTTGTAGGGCTTCAGATTTGAACACTGTTAAGAAATAGTGCAAAGTATACAAACTCCACTGTATACTAAACAGAGTGATTATGGTCTCAGCTTTGGACTGTTCTCAAAAGAATGGAGTACAATAAAAACAATCCTACATATACTAAGACCAGCTTTTCTCCACAGGCTATATGTAAGTGTACAGGTTTAGTACAGGTTTCATTTTTGGACACAAACACAGACTGGGAGATTTTTTCAAATTGACACATTTTACAATGTGGATTTTACAGCCCCTTTCTTGTGTTTACTTTTTAATGTTTAAATCCAATCGTGGCTGTCACATCAAATTTGAAAAGAGCTACTCCTTATCAGAACACTGCACCCCTTTCCACCACCTCCCGCCTGAACCTGTCAGGAGTCTGACTGAGGACAAACAGATGCCCGCCAAGCTTGTCCTTGCGCTAACTGTGCTAGTTGCCTCTAAAGCCCTGATGTTACGAGACTTCCTGGGGGGGCTTCTTTCCACAAATCACAAGGTTGTCTCCCATTGTCCATCATATGTTTATGAACGCTTCCTGTTGCACACTTAGGTCCTTGAAATGCCAGAGTTCAGTGGCAAACTATGGCAGCACTGAGCTTAATGTGGCTGAATTATGTTGACAGAAACATGGCTCCCTCTGTTACCTCTAGAGCCTCCAGCATCCCCAACACCTCCCTGCATAACAAGGTGGCATTTCAAGATGGATGATATTTAGGAGCGTTATTCTCAGAAATGAAATTAGCGAAGGTTAATGAAAGAAAAGCAACTCCAATCAGGGCATTGATTTTCAGACAGAAAATGGCTATAAAGAGATCAATTTGGAGTAATAAAAAGGGACAATAAATAAGGGAGCTCACAACACAGAGCATTATATTGTCTTTTTTTAACTAAAAAAAAATGCAGCATTCAGATGAAGGAATGCTGATTGACGAGAATTGTTTCCAGCTTCATATATGTTATAGAACAAAACCTGTCTTGCAAACATTTTATCCGAGTTCATATCTTCTGTGACAATTCAGCTTTTTACTTGAATGCTAAGTCATCATTCCCTCTGCAGAGAAACACTATTGAACTGTCACCTAGTAAGCAACAAGCTCAACCACTGGAAAATTGCTACCTGTCCTTGTCACTCTTTACGTCCTCTGTACCCTGCTTTTACTCCTGTGTAATAAGATGTGAGACGAGCAAGAGGAACTTAGTGTCCAAAATATGAGTGGATGTGACAGATGACTGTTAAATATAAAGCTAAAGCAGGAGACAGCTTAGCTTGGCCTAAAGAGCTGAAACAAGTACTCAAAAGTGAGGTTTACAGTCATAGCCAAGGGGGCCACAAAAAAACCTTTCTACTAGTCATAAATTTGTGTTGTATCATTAAAAAGTATAGATGGGGACTATTTACACTAATAAAACAAGCATATGGTGCCCATTACTCCTTCAAACATTATGTCTGGGCCAGTAGAAACTGTGTAACTTTGCTTGTTAGCCAGTTCACTAGGTGTTGATCACATAGAAATATCTGAATCCGTCCTGATATTTACATGATGCGAAACAAACCAACTAACCAGTTTTAGAAAAGGAAAACTACAGCATTCAAGGCACCAAAAATTTTGATAGCCCCCGCTCTGAAGGTCAGACTACACAAAAGGAAAATATCTCATTGAGTACATCCAAGGCCTCAAAAGTAGAGTGAGAATTTGATATCATTAGATAGGCCGGCAAGATACAGTGCTGTTTACATATGAGCTGCGTGCATACACTTATAAGTAAATAAGTCCTGAGGAATCTTTTGGGGTTCCTCACCATTGATCTACACATTGCATGATATATTAACAAAAGGAAGTTTAGATACAGCCTAATTTTTCACCATCACACAGCTGCAAAATTTTAATGTGAAGTGGGTATAAATGGCAGATTTCAGGTGTTGAACATGTATAGAACTGTTGGGTACACATTTCTCAATTTCAGTGTGGAAAAGGTACAGGAGAAGATTCCTCAAACTGTTTTCAACCCACCATTAAGCATTTCTGTTAAAAGTACTTTCAGCTGCTCCCTTTTTCCCCAAGGAGTCGCCACAGTGGATGAATCTGCACACGTGACTTAACAATTTAAGAAGAAGAACATACTTTATTAATCCCCAGACAGGGGAAATTACAAGCCAACACACTCTTTTTTAAGTTGTTATATATGCACACCACACAGTAGAATCAGTAACATGCAGTGTTGAAAGAGATGCAGAACAAGGCAGCCCATTACAAGGAGCACAGCGGGAGGTTTGGTGCCACACTCAGGGGCACCTCAGCGGTGCTCAGGAGAGGGTAAACCAATTCTTTCTCTGGTCTGGTCTTCGGTCACCTACCTATCTTCGGTCCATTATGGGGTCTTGGGTTGGTGGGTCCTAGTGGTGGGTCACAGAGTGTGCACTGGATGCAACCCCCACATTTATCTGGGCTTGTCACCAGCATTAGGAATACGCTGGTTTGTGTCTCCTCCCGGTATTGAACTTTTCATGTGTCTTGCAAATGTGTCAACTACTAACACTATTAAGCACTTCTATTGAAGCAGCAGAAAAAGGTAAACAATGGTATAGCAGGTATAGCTCACCTGGTTGAGCAGTCAACCCATATACTGAAGGCTGCGACTGGCCTGGGCTCAGGCCCACCCCCCTGTGCACCATTCATTCCCCACAATTTCCCCTCCAACAAAGGCAAAATGCCCAAAAATAAGTTTTAAAAAAAGAATAAAGGTAAAAGATAGCAAACACCTCTAAAGCTCACGAGTTTGAATGTTAAATCTTTTCTGCTTAAAATAAATTGCAGTCCAAAACTAACTATTTTTAGTTTTATTGGGCTGCTCACAACCCTATCAAGACATAACTATGAGGGTGCATTTTTCACCTTTTGAGAAAGCCAGACTATGCTTAGATAGGCTGTTGCCTGGCTGATGTTTCCTATTCACAGGGCAGATATGACAATGCTATCTCAAGTATAGCGTGTTCCCAGTAATGTCTGTTGCTTGGTCACTATACTAACTGCATTTCAACATATATGCACCTGACAGATCATCTAAGTGATAATATAGGTATCATAATGAAGATGAGGGATTTTCTGACTTAAAATGAGATCCTGGTAGCAAATTTACATTTTAATGTCACACTTCAAAGTCATCTATCAGAGAGAAGAAAGATAGACATAAAGCATGAAATAGCCATTCTGTGACCAAAGGCCCAATGAGATCCACATAGACCTCTTTAATTTAAATAAGAAATACATAGCAAGCAAAGTAAGAATGGTGGAAATTCCACGCCCCTGAGCTATACATCTTGAGAAGAATAGACTTCTTCCACTGCCAATTTAGTAAAGCCTGCGCAGCAAATTTCACACAACCATTTTGTGCTCTGCTGATAAAACACTCTGAAAGCCCAATGACACAGACAATGCCTTCAGATAGGAAAAAGCCACGTTTTGTGCCCATCCTTTTCATCAATGTCCCAAATACAACCAAGCCTAACTGAAGAGTGGAACAGAAATAGCCAACAAAAACTGAACATCGAACACACACACACACACACACACACACACACAAAACAAATTGCCTAGAATGTGTGGCTGAAGCAGTCCTGCTGAAAATCTGATCATGTTTTGCTTATTAAATGACTCAAGTGTGGGTGCATCACTGCTCCAAATGTTATTTGTGATTAGGTCTATTAGGTGTGTAAAGAGGATTTGACATAATGGCACTAGAACCCTGCACCTGTCGCCCTCTCATCCACACCCCACTCAATTTCTGTCGATGAATGTAGCTCCCTTCATTTCCATGTTCCACTCAAGCTCTTTATTGATGAACAAAAAGACATCGCTGGTGAATAAATGCTTGCTTTTATGGCCTCATGCATGGGAAAATGAGATGGATTATTTAGTGTGAATTACAGGCCTCCACCTCATTGAGTTTTACTGATCTTGTGAGCTTTCATTTTGATTAAAAGCTCACATCTGGAAGCTTCATGATGTATCCAGTGTCATCTTCTCCACCAGCAGAGCACAGAATCCACTCACAATCCCTGGTTGGTAGAGCTTTTCCCTCAGCAGCCTTTCTGTGGACCAGCGGAAAAGGTTGCTAAATTAAAGGGCACTTTGAGAAGTTGTCTCAGAGTCCCCACTGCTTTTCATGCCACCCTCCTTCACCACCTCAGCACCCAAAGGCTCATTAAAACAGGCAGGCAGTTCAGTAAAAACAGCAATGAAAGAGGGAAACTGTGTCTTTTTATGAACCTCTCACTGTTCGCTAAGCCCACTAAAGAGTGTGGTGTAATAACTGTAGATATGTGCAGCTTGAACTTGGGATTTAGATATTAAAGGAATCAATGTCTGCAGTCCTTTAAAGAGTGGTAAATAACAACAATTAAAAAGGGCATCCCTGTAGTGTAGTGGTTTACACATTTGCCTTATAAGCAGAAGGTTCCTGGTTCAATTCCAACATAAAACATATGCCAAATTACCAATGCAATCCACTTGGGAAGAGTACAGCAGAGCATTAATGCACACATAGCACAGACTTTTTTTAAATGTAACTACCAGAGGAGGGGATGACCAAGTGACTCATATTTTTATGCTATAGTTTGCACTTAGATGAAATGTTATCCCTGTGTTATTGTACTGAGTTGTTCTCTTTGATTTTTACTATTCAGTTGCTAATTTTGTGTTTCATTTACTTTCATTATATATCAGGGAAGGTGCACTCCATGAGTGCAGTGGGTTGCAGGGTTAAAGGGTCAGAAAATGAATCTGCTCTTTATTATGACAAAAGCTGTAAAACAGAAGTTAGCCACTTAAACACAATCATGACATTAGACAGAATTATCAGCTCATACACTTTGCTTCCATCTTCCGTCTGACATTCTCTTTGTGATTTTTGTTGGGGAGGGCATTTGATTTCCCCCAACCAATCACCAATTTTTCCAGTAAACTTTAATAAAGCTAGTGTCATTTTACACTGATACATAGCCATGCTGACATACTGGTTTTGCCAGGATTTTATGGGTGGTACTAATAAAAACTAACTGCAGTGTTAAGTGATACTGCGACTACATAGTGGCACCATTGTTCCAGTTCTACCACACAGCTTGGCAATTCTTAAAAGCAGCTTGACAATGGCATTAGTAATGCCTGCTTACTGGTTGACAGACCTCTTCTCCTGGCATTTTTTTCTGTCTCAGTTATTTTTAAACATGACATTTTTGTTTCATGTCATAGGGCCAAATAAATCAGTCAATATAAGAGTAACTTCAAATATGTGGACTGTAGAAGCAAATACTGTGATCCAAGACAAACGGAACAAGTAACAGTCAAATTTCAGTAATGGTAGTTGTGTTATTTAACTCTTTTCATTCATTCATTAATTCATCTTCTACTTCTCTGATTCAGGGTCCTGGGGAGCACTGGAGCCTATCCCAGCTGTCATGGGGTGAAGCCAGGGGTACACCCTGGACAGCTCACCAGTCTCTTGCAGGGCCAACACAGAGTAACAGCCAACCATTCATGCGCACATTCACATCTACGGTCAATTTAGAATTAACCTAACCAATTAACCTAACCCCTTTGCAGGTCTTTGGACTGTGGGAGGAAGCTGGAGCACCTGGAAAGAACCCATGCAAGCACGGGGAAAACATGCAAATTCCACACAGAAGGGCCCAAGCTGACTGGCTGTTAGATTCGCCCAGACCCTCTTGCTGTGAGACGACAGTGCTAACCACCATGCCACCGCGCTGCCCTGTGGTCACTGTGCTGCCCCATGTTATTTAACTTGAAAAGGTCACTTGTTGTATTACCTATTTCTATCAAAAGTAGTAGAAGTATTATACACTATTTTGGAGCTGCAAAAGTTACTACACCTGTACAATGGCTGGCATTCAGTCTTTAGAAATTTGGGAGCCACTGCTCACAGCTGTGGAGAACCAAAATTGTTCTTTTATTTTTTCTGTTGAACACTTTATCATATACATTTCCTCCCCAGTTTATTAAGCAGATCTACACTGCTCGTTAACGCAAATACTACATCAGCCAATTACATGGCAGCAACTCAGTACATTAAGATAGAATTTACAGAAAATAGTTGGAAAATAAAAAGAAACGATCCAGTGAGTATCAGTTCTCTGGGCAAAAAATGCCTTTTTGATCCCAGAGGTTATGGGAGAATGGATAGTCTGCTTTAGGCTGATAGGAAGGCAACAGTAACTCAAATAACTACTTGTTATAAAGTATACAGAAGAGCATCTCTGAAGGTACCACATGGAACCTTGAAACAGACGGGCTACAGCAACAGAAGACTATGCCACTCTTACCGACTAAGAACAAGAAACTGAGATTACAATTCACATGGACTCACCAAAATTGGACAATATCAGACTGGAAAAATGCTAGTGTGATGAGTCTCAATTTCTGCTGTGACATTCAGATGGTAGGGTCAGAATCTGACATGGATCCATCCTGCCTTGAATTAAATGACTGAGGTTGGCGGTGATGAGTAATGGTGTTGGGAATACTTTTTTGGCACACCACTTCGGTCCAAGTCCGGCTCCTTACAATCACAGTGTACCCATCTTCTTGTGGCTGCTTCTAAATGTATAGGGCCCCGTGTCAAAAAGTTCAAATCATCTTAAACGTGACAGTGGCCCCCACAATCACTACCTCTCAATCCAATAGAGCACCTTTGGGATACGGTATAACCGGAGATTCAGATCATGAATGTGCAGCTGAAAACTCTGCAGCAACTATGTGATGCCATCATGTCAATAAATGCACCTTCAGCTGCTCCCTTGTATTTTCTCCAAAGAGTCACCACAGCAGATTAATCTGCATCAGTAATTTGACAGAGGTTTTATGCCAGATGCCCTTCCTGACACAACCTTCTATGGTGGTATGGGCTTATGTCCCCACCTAGAATCAAAACAGGGATGTTTTGCTTGTAAGACAAACATGTAAACCACTAAACTACAGAGATACTATCATGTCAATATGGATCAAATCTCTGAGGAATATTTCAGGCGCCTTGTCGAATCTATGCTAAGAAGAATCAAAGCAGTCCTGAAGGCTAAAAAAAGGAGCTATGTTAGCTAGTACTTACTGCTAACCATGCAAGTAATACTTTTATTTCAGCCAGCAAAACGGAAAGTAAATGCTTACAGATGAAGTCTGCTTTTTTCTATATCTCTGTGAGAGCAGGGACCCACAGTGCAAATAAATGCTAAGATTTTTGAGTCTCACTGTAACAAAGTATGCCTCGTGTGAGAGCTGAAAGTTTCACAATCAGACTATCAACAGATTTAGTAACAGATTTAGCACAGTTTGCACAGCTTGTCAAACATGCAAATTTATCCTAAAAAGGAGAAAAGAAAACTGTCCAGCTATAAACTGCCATCATCACTGGACACTGTATGGAAATTCGGTGCATCAAAGTAATTATGTTTACTTTGATATTATAGGAAAAACACAATTTTTCCTGTCTCTTCATTTTTAATAGTTTCAATAAATGGTATGCTGAAAACAAATAAAAACCATACATTTGAAAAAAGCTTTCACAGACAAGACACAGAACATAAAAAAAACTTGACCTATCAATCAGTCTCCAACCCAAAGGACATTATAGCTTAGCAGCATTTTGGTACACTGCATCTCATTTTACATTCACTCAGGGAAATTCTGTATTTCTGCTAGCCTTATGTGCTTTGCTGAGGCTGAACAGTGATCATGTTACTCTCATGGAGAACAAGAGCAGTAGCTCCCTATTGCCCTGCACCAACGCCTTCCTTCCCAATCCATCCAACTGTGCCCACCCACTGCCTTGTTCCCCCTTTTCACAACTTCAAAGCTCTGCTTTACCCATTACCCTTGGGCAGGAGCTGCCCTTCTCTGGACCAAACTGACATTCAGATGCTATTTAGAGCCATTAGGCCACCAAGGTCAGCACTTAACTTACATTTTCACAGCTTCAGGCATCAGTATTTTTCCCCCTTTTTCTTTTTTTATTTCTCTTTTTTTACTTTGTTATTGTTGTTTTGTGTGGTACACTGCACACAACACAGTGAATCCCTCATTAGTGGCTGCTTCTGGTGCCATATCATGTGCGGAGTGGGCAGAGAATGCCAGAACATACAAGGCGTTGTTTTTAGTCAGCACAGTTACAGTATCTGATGAATTAGCTTGCACCGCAGGCTCTCCTTATAACCCTGTGGAGAACATCTTGATTCTTTAGAAGGAAAATGGGATAAAGGCCAAGGATATGTCATTCTATTCACAAAGAACCATTTTTAGCAGGAGTGCCAGGAAAGACAGACCATCAAGCAAGTGCTTCTAGTTTCCTTTGATAGAGCGGTCAAGGTTCATAAATTTCTTGATGGAAAAGAAGGTTGACTTAGCCAGGATAAGACTTTAGAGGGGAAAAAACTTTTGAAACCTATCTGTGGCAAGCAAAAAAAAAGAAAGAAATATGATATCAAAAGTGTAGTGCACAGCCCTTAAAAATAACAGAAGATCACACTTTCACGAATTATCCTGTCAGGACAGCAAATAACCTCTGGAAAATATCTCAGACACCTTGATCCTGTCTCCAGTACATTTAATGTGTTATTTATAAGACAGAGGGAAATAATGAAAAAATAACATTCTTAGCTAAAAACAACACAGAAAAGGTGCAATGAATTTAATTTAGTGTGTCACTCATAACTTCTATTACACTTCTGGTATTTTCAGAGTACTGCATTAATGTCAAGAATATGCAAATAGCATTACTATATAGTCATCTGGCAATCGTGCAAACAGTTGCTGATCATTATAGAGTAACACTTACGTGAGAAATTACCAAAGCAAAAAGAAAAGTTCATATCTGTATTTAAAATCATAAGAAAAAATGAGTGCATTTTTTGTCTGACAGTAAAACATTAATTTTTTTTTTTTGTCATGGTGTGCATTTGCACTCGTTTTAACAGACGAGGTCACACCAAGAGGTATTACAGTCCATGAATGCTTAAATGTAATTTTCTACTCTTTTACAGTATATTCATATAGACATGAAAAATGAAATGATGCAAATGTATAATATGGAGTAACTGAAATTAACTCAGCCTTGATAGCTTTAGGGAAGCAGGATATTGAGTGAAGTAATTGCATTAAGACAACATGAACATTTTATTTGCTGTGTGTTTCTGCTACACCCTGCAGCCATGTGCAGAGTATCTTTTGTTTCTCTTCTATTCCCTGTTCAAGATGTTTGGCAATTGATCGCTTCTCCTGGAGTGAATCCCAAAGTCACATCCCAGCAGTGCAAATGAGCAAGCTGTAAATTAAGTTTAATTTCCTAATGACAAATGCAATTTTACTGCAGCAGGGGTATGACATTCATATTTGATGAGCCAGTATATCTCACTTCAAAGGTCTCAATAAACAGGCAAGAAAGCTTTTTTTGTAAATAGGAAGCACTGCACCGAGCAGACTGCAGCCCCTCATTGCCTGGCAACTCCCCATAGGCTGCTATTGCTCATTCACAGCTCTGTGAGATGTCAGGGTTTGGCGCTTATGAAAATTGAACTCCAAACTCATCTTCACCCCAGGCCAAAAAATGCTGAACAATGTCTTGTCATTTTCACACAGCAGAGAGACTTATCTGTGAAGGAGAGCAGGCATCCACAAACCTAATGACACATTTTGATGTATTGACCGAAAGGGGAGGGCAAGGTGTGTGGGTGTTATGGTGGTGAAGTCATCTAAACGGAAAAGTGTGTGTAAGAGAGGGAAAAGGACAAAGATTGAGAGAAAGGCGGGGCGAAAGGGGGGTTACCCTTATTAAATTCCACCAACATTTATTCCAAACATTAATTTCATTGCGCTATCAAAGCCGTTTCAGGGTTGTGGAATGAAGGAAGAGCAGGAACAAATTGCTTTCAAGTTCTACAGAGCATTCCCTGTGGATGGCACAGACTGGGACGTCTCTCCCTCTAATTAAATCCCCACTGTTGTATTTAAAAGCATAAGATGTAATTAGAACATTTAGTTTCATTTAAAAACACTTGAAATTTTCCCTCCTACATGCCACAGTTTAATTATATTCAGCATATCACAGAGCCCTGGCAAGATCAGAGTTGCTATAGAGATGACCATGGCTGAGCTGTGCTTGGAAATCCTTCAGACTGGTGTGTATTTACATAGTGAACCAAGCACTCACTCTCTCTCTCTCTCTCTCTCTCTCTCTCTCACACACACACACACACACACACACACACACACACGCAAAACTGCAAAAAAGCACAAGGAAGTGACTACCTCTTTATCATTTTGTGCTGTAGAGACATGCAAATATGCAAACACATGTATATACAGCCACAAGCTTAGGCAGCCAGCACCACCACCGAGCAACAACAAACAAGCACATTATTCAATCAGGTGTCAGCCTCCTGCACAGATACGGACCATAGGAGATGCACCTTTATCACTGGGAGCAGAAGCCACCCCCACTCTTCCTTCTTTCTCCTTGTCTGTACTAACCTCCCTGTCTCCTTTGTTGCCTGTCGGCATCCTGGAGCAGATGGGGCCGTAGGTGTCTTCTTCACTCTCCTCCTTGCTGCCTTGATTGGGGCTTTGAAGCTAGCACAGCAGAAATCAATGGGAATGTGATGCCCACTGTCACACTCATTAGGTATCCTTTTCTGATGGAAGAATGGACTGCATTGCTGGTCCTTAAAACAGATCAATTACATCAAATGCTCACAGAACAAAATCACCAGGATTTGTCACACACAGGCTTTTTAACCTATTTGCCCCTACCCTCTATAGAATATAATCTGATTTAGTAACTGTAATAAGTGACACTATTTTTGCAGATACCAGCTGTAGTGTAGTTAAGCTTCAATGCTGAAATGCATTTTTACAGCATTTTTTACCAGTCACACCACTGATTTACTCTCTGCTTTACAAATCAATAGCTATAACACTGAGGCATTGGCAGCTGGCAGAAGAGAGGTCACGGATATTATAGAGAGGGTTTTTTGTCATGCAAGAATATACAATGTGATGCTCCAGTACCTTATTATGCACAGCTTAGATATGGCTGCTTAAAATTTGATGGACTAAAATAACAC
>VUQH01063621.1:8467-23301 GCA_015106775.1 Etroplus canarensis
GATCAGAAATGGAAAAAAAAAAAAAAAATAAAAACAGTGAGTGTTTAAATGCAGATGCAACGAGGAAGTATTTTCTCAATGATTAATGCAGTTAACACTTTGGAATTAAGTTGAAAGTGTGCACTTCATTTGCATCTTGATTGTTGCATTTCAAATCTATTGTGGCGGCATATGGAGCCAAAAGTATGCAAATTTTATCACTATGCAAACATTTCCAGACTTAAGGCTACACTCAAGCATATCCTATCTGAAATCTAATTAATGGAAATCCACTGCAGCAAATGAGAACACTACCCCCCCCAACAAAAAAAACTCTTATGTTGACTGCTTAGTGCAAACATAAGACATCATGGGAACATGCAGGAATGTACAAATTACCAAAGTTTAAACACAGATTCTTGCTTTTTCCCTTTTGTGTTTAAAAAAAGTCATCCAAATGTATTCTGAGGCATACGGTTAATTAAGCAAGACCCCTGCTGAGAAGACTGGCAGCTTCCATGAGCCACTGCAGTGCACCGATAGATGGGATCTGCTAGGAAATCTGCCAGTTTCGTGTCCGAAGCAAACAGGAAGTGGATGCCTAAGCGTAAAGACACCGAAAACCCTGGTTTCGAATTTTAAATATCTCTTAAACAATCACAATTAAATAAGAAATGAAGCTGCTTAGAGCTAAAATACTCAACTGCCACCTGCTCCATTAGGACGGTGCTGGGTGTGGTATAATCACATCTAATCAAGAGTTTTGTTGGCTACATGAGCAAGGAATATGTTGATGCCCTCAACAAAATGCCCCTCCCACCGACACCACGATCAGCTGACATGGAAGATGGGACAGTACTTGCTAGAAAACCCTGTGAGCAGGTTCTGTAACTCGGCGAAACTTCAAGGAAACCGGGAGCCAACCGGTCGAACCCAAGCAATCATTCCACTGATTAATCAGATAAGACATTTTGGACTCCAGGTGTAGACTGGGTGCTTTCTGCTGAGATGATGGATCACTGAAGTTGCATAGCTGTGGTAAGCCAAGTCACCGTTACAACAGACACACTATGCAGCCATTTTGTTTTTCTTTGTTTGAAATTGTCCCAACCTTTGTCCTTTCTGCTCCTCTTAGTTTTGTCTCTCTTCCTCCATCACACCAGCAAATCAAGCCTGCTACGTGTCATATACCGTAAGTACGTTGAGACACAGTGCCACAGTCGTCACGTGGATTAAACAAGGCATCAAAGCAAAGAATTTGCATTGAGGATGTTTTGTAATTGTTTTGCTTTTTGTTTCCTTTGCAACATAAGCCTAAAGCTCAACATCAGATTTGTCTGAAATGGAAGAAACCCGAATATTAATCTGAGAGAGAAATTCAAAGGCACACAAGTAGAATAACAATTTGACACGTCAGATTATCATGCAAATTTGACAAAACTCACAGCAATGCAACAAGGCAATACAGACAGGAAGCATGTATAATCTCCTCATAGTACCAAAGAAGCCAGCACCAAAAAAAAAAAAAAAAGAAAGACTGCTCACCTTCTGACCTTTAGAAACCCACTGAAACTTTTAACTAATGCATTTTAAAATGTGTTTGGCAAACTGACATGAAATCGGACTGTAGTGACTTCTGACCCATTTCCTTTTACATTTTTAGCTTCACAACTTCTAAAGGCTGTAAAAACAGAAGAAAAATTGGTTTCCAGTCCAATGGTAATTTAGTCCAAAGGACTTTGGAGGCCACTTAGCACTTTATTACAACAGCAGCATCGCATTCAGCATACACAGGGCATGCTATAGATTTCTCAAGCATGCTCAGATTGAAATACTGCATTTTTGTCATTCATACTGTAGGGCACAGCCCCGACCTAACACATATGCGAGGTAAAGTGCCTTGGATATGAACAGATGGGGAAGTGAAACTGAAGAAGAGGTAGCACCAGGTCAAGGCCCGGACCTAATTTAATTGATGAGATGAAAATGGTAAGAGCTCACAAACCGATTTAAGGCCTACAACGGGGGGGCAGAAATGGCTATCTATGGTTGAATGAAAATCACAAGATGCTGGTGCTTTTTGATTCTGGCAATGTTTTTATGAAAGGGTTCAAACATTCATGAATGTAAGGAGTCTAAAAGCAGACATTTCTGGTGTGGGAACTTTGAAACCTGTTATCCCTTTCCAGCAACAAAACTATGGATTCTGGGTTATACAGGGGATTTTGTATCTCTGCTCTAATGTAAGATGCAACTGGGACATAACCAGCACCATTCCTGGTAGATGAACGGAGCCCAAATGGAAGTGCCAAAAACTGGCTCGTCCAACGGCAACAGGTGGGTGTCGTGACATGTTATCCAACTTTGCACTAAGAGACACTGAAAAGCCAGCTGGTCAGTCTGTGCTGCAAGTAAAGTTTCTTTTTAAAAGGTTTTTAGAGCCAAAATTAGCCTAACAAGACAAACTTTACCCACCAGCCACAGCTCCTTGCTAGTACCAGGTTGCACTGTCGTTCATCTTCAGAACTGCCTTAACTCTTCATGGATAGATTTAACAAGATGCTGGAAACATTCCTCAGAAATGTCTCTCCTTATTGACATGACAGCATCACACAGTTGCTGAAAATTTGTCAGCCACACGTCCAAGATGCCAGTCTCCCATTCTATCATATCCCAGAGATGCTCTACTAGGCTGAGCTCTGGTGAATGTAGAGGTCAGTACAGTGCTGTCATGTTCAAGAACCCAGAGGGAGTGAATCACTGAATCAATCAGTCAATCTTTCATGATATGTACATCAAATTCCATCCCTACCATCTAAATGCCACAGCAGAAATCACGACTCGTCAGAGCAGACAATGTTTTCCAGTCTTCTACTGTCCAGTTTTTGGTGAGCCCATGTGAACTGTAGCTTTAATTTTCTGTTCTCAGCTGACAGGAGTGACACCCGGTGAGTATTCCACCGTTGTGGCGCATCTGCTTCAAGGTTGGATGTGTTGTGCACACACAGATGCTCTTCTGCATACCCTGACTGGAATGAGTGGCTATTTGAGGTACTGTTGCCTCCCTATCAGCCTGAAGCAGTCTGGTCATTCTCCCTTGACCTCTGGCCTCATCAAGGGATTTTCTCACATAAACTGCTGGATATTTTCTCTTTGGTTGTGACTGGTGAGTATAAAGTCTAAAGCAGGGGCGTCAAACTCCCGGCTCGCGGGCTGTTTCCAGCCACGCCCCTACTTACAGTCCCGCTAATGTGAAGTTAATAGCAGCATTAACATAAGGGTGCATATGTAAGATGAAAAGCCTAGAACTTGGCTGGGGTGCGTCCATCCTAAATCTAATCCTGCAACCTTCATTTTTGATCCAGTGACCAACGTTGTCCAGGGTGAAAATCCCTGGATGTTAATGTTCCAGGGTTACTGACTCTGTGTTAAATTAAATCCTTGACCTTTGACCCCAGAATCTTATTTATTAAATGAGATCTTCAACCCATCAGAGATAGAACCCACACGAAGTTTGATAAAAATCCAGCGAACAGACAGATGGATGGACAACGCAAACACATGATGCCTCCATAAAGCATAATGAGCAGTAAGTACAGTGATACCACAGTGGATCAAACCCACACTGAAACACGACGGTGAAAAGATCAAAGTCTGACAGAGCTTCCTACCGTCAGTTCGGACACATGCAGCAAAGTGACTCCACGTTGAGAGATGGAGCACTTCGTTTTATTCTTCACAGACATCCTCCACCCTCTGGTTTGCATCATTTTGGGAAGGGATTCAAACTACAGCACATTAAAGAGCCCAAACACACATCAAAGCTTTGAAAGACTATTTGAAGACCAGAAATGGTGTCTTAAATTAAACAAATGGACTATTACTTGTAAGGTGTGGGGTGTTCTATGAACACTCAGAGTCACACTCACCCATTCACACAGACAAACACGCAGCGCATTATTCTATGCTTGCTAGCTATCACACACTCAGACGTTGAGGGACACATCAGTAGCATTTTGAGGTTCAGTATCTTGCCCAAGAACACTTCAACACGCAGAGCCAGGGATCAAACCGCAACCTCCAGATTAGCAGACAACCCGCTTTACTTCCTGAGCCACAAAGTAGAAGAAAAATACAAAACAGAGACGTTTTCACAGATCTTTGTGTCAAAGATCTGTGGCAAATTAAGATCCTTCAAAAGATTTCTCAACGAAAAACAGTTAAAGGACAGTTGGAGGCATTTTAATTAACTCCGAGCTAATGTTAGCGTAATTAGGAAGGAAATAAAAAGTTGCCTGTGTGAAGTCAAGTATTTCTATATGAGAATCAAAAGCTGAGAGAACTGATACATTTAAAATACAGTTATGTTTAAAAGAAAGTAAACCCTTTTTCATTTCTAAGATTTTACAAATCAAGACAAAAAAGTCATCTGGTCCTGATCACGTCTTAAAATGAGCTACGTACCAGTGCAGATGAGAAACTAATGGCAAATTACACCTTCACATTATTTATTTAACAAAAAACAAAGCCACAATACAGATGCAGTGTGTGAAAAATTAACTACACCTTTACTGCTTCCACAGGAATTAAGAGGGTAAGTAGCTCTTGATGAACTGATCATCAGCAGGTGTGAACACCTTTTTAAAAGCAGAAGTTTTGGCAGTTTGCTGGTCTGGAGTATTCAGGAGTTTGTTAAAATAATGCCAACGATCTTAGAGAAGCAGTTGGGAAACACTGAAGACAGTTGCCCATCTTCTCTGGAGTGGATGTCCCAGCAAATTCACTCCAATGTCAGACCGTGCAATTCTCAAAGAAACTGCAAAAAACCCAAACGCTACATCTCAGACTCCACACGCCTCAATTAGCATGTTAAACGTTAAACTTCATGATTGGACAGTTAGAAAAAGACGACCGTTCCAAACGCGTATGGCTTGTTTGGAAAGCCTCTTCTCTCTTAAAGAAAACATGGCAGTACAGCTCCGGTTCGCAGAGCTGCATCTGAACAAACCACAAGACTAAAGGTGCCTCTACAATCTGTTGAATCATGGGGCGTACTTAGTTTTTCAAACACGACTTCTCCATTTTGACTTCGTTTTTGTTAAAAAATGACAGGTTTTACACCTGAGGTTAGACTGAGTTTCAGACCAGATTAAGGACCAGATGACTTTTTAAAAATGACGTCCCGATATGTAAAACTGAAAGAGAGTGTACTTTGTTTTCACATGGCCATAAATCAAGGCAGTTGCAAACCCATTACATTGAACATTCATCTGAATCAGAACAGTCATTACCATAACCCATGACATACGTGGAAGTGAAAATGATTTGTGTATTTTTGTTGAGAATTCTGTTATACATTTATTATAAAAAGAGCAAGAAGTCTTATCCTTTAAATATAACCAATGTGAGGGTTTTTTTACATACAGTTCTCATTTCAAGCACCGACACTGTGCTGTGGACCGTGGAGGTCCACAGCCTTTGTGTCTTTGAAGGGAATCAACCCTAATAAAAAAATAAATTGAAAAAAAAACACATTTTGTATGTGCATCATTGGAATAATATTCACAAGTACAAGTAATATGAGTGCTTTAGAGAGTCAGCTCAAATCATTGGAGATTTTATTCCCCATTGGTGTACTGAAATAGTACAAGCATGCCTGCGAGCCATTAGCCATGTAGATTGGATAATGCATCTGGGAATCTAACTGATTGTTACTGACAATCCAAACGGATGAAGAGCTGCAACAGCAGTGACGTAAAGCCTTCGGACTGACTGGCTACTCCAGCGTCTGATTGCTCTGCTTGCCCCGCCCCATTCGCGCTCTCCTTTACTACACAACCCCTCCACCAAAACAAAAAAAAACAAAACAGTATCCCCCATGAACACTAAGTACATGCCTACGTTCATAATATCAAGTCTACCATGACCATACAAATAAACAAAGCAAGCTGGTCCCTGGACAGCCATTCTTGGGCTGTAATTACCGTATTTGACACTCAGCAGTTGCCATTTGCTTGCATGCGTTCACGCCTGCCCACACAAACACATGAGCAACAAACCCATATGCATCAAACCGAAGGTGCACACACACATTCGCACCACCACACACCAACGTGTCATCCACCCCTCAGCTGCCAGCGCCAGCGTCTGAAGAAGACAGCGGCGGTCAGACATACGGACACAGGGCATTATAGTTTACCAGCTGCATTAAATTATTTGATAGTGGGTAGTGGGTTGTTTTTTTTTAACAGTTATTAAGTTTGTTTTCATGTTTTCTAAGGCAAAGTTATACTTGAGATTCAGCTGCACAGAAAAATGGAGACAAATGACAAATTAAAAAATTCAGGATACAAGCTTGATTTTTTAAAAATGGGTTTTTGAACGAACCTGGATTTATTCAAACCAATGCATGGCCTTTATCCCCCTTACTAAAATGTGTTTAGTCTTCATAGCTTTACTCACAAATCTAAAAATAACTCAGTAATTTATTTGCTGTTAATATAATTGCCAAGTTAGAGAAGCTTGGGGTTCCACAATATTTCCCTTATTTGAATTTTTACTGTTGAAAATGTGTTACTAAACAGAGCATCATGGACTTTCCAAGAACACAGTATAAATACATGCATGTCTGCTATGGTCAGCAATTACCTATTATATACCCCATTCCACTGGAGCCGTGATACTGCCGATTATGGCGATTTGTGCTGCTTTAGCGTTCCCGATCAAAATAGCAGAAAACGGCGTGAAACGGCTGAAAATTGACTAAATTTGGGTTCCTGATGATCTATTGCCGTTATATTCCCGTCAAAAGGCCAGCGTTCATGTTGTGACCCCGGCCCGTTGCCACAGCGTTTAGGATGCGCTCACAATGTATTCCCGGTTGTGCCGATTGCTCTGCCGTTTTCAGCCGAATGCCCGCCGATGAAAGACGTTATATTAGTGGTTAACTGATGCTGAACTGCTGTTTATCACGCTTAATTCCCATTGCATTCCCGGTATAGTCCCAGTACTGCCGATAACAGCCGGTAAAAACAGCGTGATTGGGGGCAATGATGCCAAAATCTTATAAATTCAGACCAAAATTTGTAGAATCCATCACTTGTGAAGCTGTCATCATGGAGGGAAGAATGGCTCTATTCAACATCCTGGTGCTGGAACAACAGATACATTAAGATCCAGAACATTACCGTTTTTTTGACCCTGCTCAAAAACGCGAGTAGATTATCCTGATTATGCCGTTTCTTGCCAATTATTGGCGTTTCATTCCAGTCCACGGCAGACTGCTCAGGATTTTAGCCGTTTCTTTCCCGTTTTATTAAAACGGCATCGATCGGCACCAGTGGAATGGGGATAACTGCAGTATCTCAAGTGGGCATGTCAGAGAAGTTTCCTGGGTTTGCAGTAGCTAATCTTGAGTACCTTCAAGTTAGATTAGTAAAGTAATTGACCAGTAATGGCTCATAATGTGTGAAACACATTATGTACCACACATTATGTTTCACCAATGTTTCTCCTGCGCAAATTTTTGCCCTCATAAATCAGGGTTTTGGATTATGATGTCAGCCAGTAACTTCATGTGGCATCTCTGTACATAACCAACGCCTGAAACACAGACGTGTCAGGGTGTGCAGGAACACAAAGACAAGTTCAAGCTCCGACTTTGGCATATTTTGAAGTTAATGTGTTATTGTGGAGCGGCTACACTCATCCATCATCATCAACAAAAGACAGAAAAGGAGGGTAAAGCTGTTGACTGTAGAATTATTTTTTTTAAAGAAATACATATCATCTTATTTTCTTAACTTTCTTCCACCTGGAGACTTTGCTGGCAAGAAAAACTGCTTAGGAAGGCAGGTGAGCTATTTTACACATAAAAACAACAAAAACAAGAAGGATGATAAAGTAGAGTGATAGGTCTGAGGTTAAAAATATATACAGAAAGAGCTAACAAATATTATGACACTTTAGTGTTTTAGCTGATCAGCAGATATCCGTCAGCCTATGTTAAAGCTGAATCATTCAACATGGTATGTCAATGTGTAAAAGTCTGTCCGGGCTGAAAGTGAGAAATAAACTCCTGGTGTGTACATTTGTCTCTCACTCATGCGTTACGGAGCTTTTTTTTTTTGCATCTGAGCCTCACATTATGGGGTGGATGGCTGCCTCCCCAGTGGGTACACGTCACCCTCTATACCCATGCTATCGGTCATCAGCGACATCATAAGGGGAAAAAGGGATGATTAGCTCATGGAGCAAATCATCCAACCCTGTTTCAATCTAGACCAATATTCGATTATTGTGAAAATGATAAAGTGTAAAACAACAAATATGACCTTGAGCACAGTTTGGGTGAAGACTCATTCGGTGATCAGAATCAGAATACTTTCTTAGTCCCGGGGGGAAAATGCTTATTGTGTACGAGTTTACTCAAATTTGACCAATATTCTTGGAGGAATAGCAGTTCTTGGGAACTGTGGACGGATGAACAACAGACACCTCACCACGGCATTAGCTCATTGGTCCTTCAGCCACGGCAATGAACCAAGGACCAGCAGTCATTTAATGTTATCTTCTCTCTCCCATAGTCTGTGCCTCTCTCTGCTCTCCTTTCTCTCTTTTCCGTCCCCTCACCCCCAACCGGTTGAGGCAGGTGGCTGCCCCTCCCTGAGCCTGGATCTGCCGGAGGTCTCTTCCTGTCAAAAGGGAGTTCTTTCTTCCCACAGTTGCCAAGTGCTTACTCATAGGGGATGGTCTGATTGATGGGGTCTTCTCTTTAATACTGTATGGTCTTTACCTTAAAGTGTGAAGCGCCTTGAGACGACTTTTGCTGTGAACTGGCGTTATATAAATAAAACTGACTTGAACTGAGATAAGTTAAAAAGTAATGCATTATTTATTTACTCCCTAGCATGTGTGTCACTCTAGAACATGGCCTGAGAAGCCTTTCTCTTAAGCGCCAGTTAACTATGTTAACTCCTACACATGTCCACATATCAGCACAAATCCCTATCGCTATCTTAATGGACACAGATTATCAATTAATTGTAATTTAACTCTTCTTCATTAAAGATCCACGCGTAAACGATCGAGGCAGTCAGTTGTGCACATTACTGCAGCAGAACGGGTGGCTTCAAACTGCGTCTGATGGTTCACGCAGCAAATCAATTGGTGTTGAGCAGAAGCCGTTTTGTTCTTTCACTGCACTAAAGCAAGGCGATCAGTGATTCAACTGACAAACACCGTACGTCTTCTCCGCTCGCACTCATCAGCACCGAGTCCACTTTCCTCCACAGTTCTGCATGAAAAGTTTGCTTCTTAACTTCTCACGTTATTAGATTTGACTAGCTCATTTTTCATCTTGACAGCTTCATTAAAGCACCCTGAAAAGGCTCAAAATATTTGTGTGTCCGAGTGTGTGTGCGTGTGATCACGAGTACAGTCGCCTCACCCCTTTTCCCTCACGCCTGTGTGTCCCTGACGCCATTTCAAAAGCAGTTTCTTTCGCCCCATTTCTCCCTCTTTTACCATCTCCTTGCTTCACAGCCATTGTCCCTCATCCCTCCATCATCCGTCTCACCCTGCTTCATTATTCTTTGTCCTCTTTTCTGCATTCTTACTCCTCTATGCCGCCAACCTTATCACTTATTATTTTTTACTCCTCCTCCATGACACTTTGCTTTTTTCTCCACCAAAGTAAGAAGAAGATGAAAAAACACAGTCTGTGCTGGCTGCCGGTTTGTCTCCAGCCTCTCTGAAGCTCTTCCTGCTTTAGCATTGGCTGGCTGGAGTAGCTGCTGTACTGGTATTGGCTGGTTCCAGCAGGTGAGGCATAGCTGTGCCACTTAATCAATGCCCTGCAGTGGGGGGAAACATGTGCCAGACACACAGTGCAGCGGCAGCAGCAGCAGCCATCAGCATTGGCAGCTCTCCATGAAACCGAGCATGGGGATGGTATGACCTTCAGACGGCCGGGACCAGCAGGGGGAGAGACACACACATACACATGCGTGCAAGCAGCACATGTTTTCCTTGCCAATCACGTTCTCCCCCAAAATGTCTGCAGGCCACGCCCAGCACTCCACCTTTCCTCTGCAGGGGAAAACGCTCGGCTCCTCACAGCTGAAGTGCGAGCATGGAGAGTAGGCATGGCATTACTTTCTGAAGGTCAAGAAGAAGCTCGGATAACACACGCACACACACACACACACACACAAACACACACCGCAGAGGCTGCCAGATGCATGAAAGAGCCCGGAAAAAAAAAAAAAATTACTTGAACAGCCAGAAAAGCACTTGAGACCACAACCAAGGACACCTGACCACTGTCTTGGAGTGTTTTTACACTTAGAGCTATGCTCATTTGATCCAGACCAAGGAGGGGGAAATAAGATACATTATTGTGCCTTAGTTTTAAATCATACTGACATTTCAACTCACTGATGCACACACACACAGACTACATTATTGGTATAAGTAGGTAATAACTGCAGGCAAAAAAAATTGCTCACACATTGGCGTGAATTATAGGATAAGATAAGAAACCTTTATTTGTCCCACAACGGGGAAATTGCATTGTTGCAACAGCAAAGTACAAGTACACAGCAGAGTGCCAGAAGTAGCAAAGATGTAAGATAAATGTAAAACTAAAAACATTAAAATGATAATGAACAGGTAGAAAATTAAAAAAATAAGGAGCCTCAGAGAAAAATTCTTGGGCATATTGCTGAGGTGCAGACGTTACAAAGAGCAGTCCACAGTTAAACTGAGCAAAATAAAATCCCTGAGGCACAAACTAGGGCTGCTCAATTATGCCTAAAATTTTCATCAACTTAACCCTGCATTTATTGCCGTTATGTGTCTTTAAAGGAGGCTGTTTGAACTTTAAATAATTAAAAAATTTTGTGAGGTCTAATAAAGCATCTGGACCAGAATACTAAATAGTTTAAAGTAAACTTTAGTCTCAAGAACAACAGATACACCCTGCCAGCGAGAATCAAAAGCGGAACGTCAGTGACAGCTCACCTGGCTCACGATCCCTCACATTTAGCAGGTTATTGTGATGTACGCAGTACAGAACGAAAGTGATCTTTTCTTGTCATCTACGGCACGCACTACTAAGAATTCAGATCAGCTGAGAAGACGAGGAGGCTCACAAACAGACAGCAGAGGGCCACACACAAACACTCCTTATCTTAACACTAAAATCCTGACCAGTCTTCTTATGAGTAGCGATTCTTGTGAAAATGGTTAAAAAGCCTGTAAAATCACCAACATGACTCTGACCTCGAGCACAATTTAGGTAAAGATCCATTGGGTGATCATTGTGTGCAAATTTTGCTAAAATCTGACCAATACCCCAGGACACGAGTGGGCAACATTTTCTTCCAGAGCGAGCCAAAGGCCGCACGCTGGACAAGCTAACTGAAGCGCGGCACGCACAGCGCTGAAATATGTTAAACTGCATGAATTTGGTTCTGACTTTTTGGAATTGACTTTTTATAGTTTTACAGTGCGAGTCTGGTTTAGCGAGGCTATTGGCTCATCGGTTCTTTGGCAGGGGGGAGATAAAAACGGCACACACAGTCTTCAGATTATTCTTTCGCTAAAACAAAAGAACATTTTAAAATTGAAGATGGCAGCCATTTTAAAATGCCAAGATAACATTTTGAGATCACGTCAACTAGAGCTGGGTGTTTTTCAAATCGCACATTTGACCATGAAGAATTTAAACCTTTGAAATTACCTGTTGTGTCATATTAAAGCCGCACTTTCCTCTTAAATAGCAATAAAACTTCCTCCACATGGGGCTACGACGATTCATTGTGCAACTTGAGTAACTTGGTTACAAAAAAATCCTTGATGAAAAGTCTGTGATTTGATGTTTCATTTCTTCTGTGCTAAGTGGTGCTTATGCTGCATCACACGTAGCAGGCTAGGACTCACTGATTCATTTGGTTTATACTGTCCAAAATACTTAAGATCAGTGTCCAACCTTAATCAGTCGAATTCCTGCTGATGATAAACTTTCCCATCTATTCCTATCTATCCATTGTCCAATGAAAACTTTCCTGAAGACAATGCGGCACGATTTGCTCTCTGCTTTCCCATCGCAGGGTAGTGACCAGAATAAACTTCAAACCACCCCAAAACATCAGCCCAAAATGAGAGCTTTCTGATGAGGGGAGACAAGACCAGGTAGTGCCGACCATTTTTATCGATTACAGGAAAAATAATCACACCTCTTAACCTGTTGGTGAAAAAAATGCACCGCATCAACCAATCAAAACATTTTATGACATTTGGTTGCCAAGGAAGGAGGGGAAGTTCTGGAAGTGATGGCAGCGAAATTGTGATGTGTCCCTGTGTGTTGTTGTGTGTCACTGTGTGTTGTGGTATGTCCCTGTTTGTTGCAGTGGACAGAAACTGTTTTTTTCTGTCACAAATAAGTTGCAACACCTGATTGTTTTGTAAATAGCTGTACAAAAAAATGCCTGATACATTGCCTGCTTTTTAATGTATAAAGTTGTATATAATTTTGTTATCTGATAAATTTGTACCTATGATTTAGAAACACCTTATATTTTCATTCTAAGTTATAAAAATGTTTATTTACACATGTTTTTGATTTTCAGAGTAAAGGAATCAAACCTTTTTCTACTTGGATTTTATTTTTGTGTGTGTGATTTTAGGTCCAGTGTGTTAATACAATATGTCAAAATGAGGAAAAAAAAAAAAAAAAGTGTAAAGTAACACGGTGAGGTTGTGCTGAAAAAACGGCACCAAACAAAGCCAACGGTTTAAAGGTGAAACATAAAGGTAAAATCACATGTGGCCAATTGTACCGTAGACTCCAGAGGGTTGATGGACAGTGGTGCATAGCGAAACCCAGCAAGGTGAGCCTTCTGTTCAGCTGTGTTTGTATTATTCTTCATCTTTGTTTTTGTAGTTATATATGTTTTTGCTTTCAAACATGACTAAAAAGAGGAGGAGCTGGCAGTCAGCTGCAAGAATACAAGAGCTTTGCAGTTCTGGAAGTGTTTTTATGTCTGTAAAAGCAACAGTGCCATGAAGCAGCCCTGATAGAGAAAAATGTCTCGTAAATAAAGGCTACATGTAAAAATGTAAAACTTTGTACTGTGTATTAAAGATGTACTTCAGTGGCAAAATGTAGCTATTCAGGGTATTTTTTTTAAAGTTGCCTCTGACCGTTATGTAGGCTAATACACACCAGACATGCTGTGACATGCTGTCACCTTACTGTATTATGTGTGTAAATTTAACAGTCAAACTACCCATCAGACACACACACACACACACACACACACACACACACACACACACACACACACACAAGCTCACCTGTGCTGCACACTTTCTCTTCAAATGGCTAAAATCCAAAGGTCGCCTCATACGGCTGTCACTAAAATGTGGTGCTGAGATTTATTTTACAACAGATCCAACGGCATCAGAGCTGAACTGGAAATAATCGATTACCGAAACAATCAACTGCTGCAGCCCTACCTCCACATCACGACTGTGGTGTAGATCTGGTTTCAAATTCAGGTTAGATATTTCACCATTTTTCTGCCTTGACTAGACAAAGCTGGTGTTCCATATTCTCACATTGTTACACATTTTTGAAATGCATCCCTTCCCTACCTTTTAAACAAGCCTTACTCAAAAAGTAACAGGTTGTGGATGCAATGGATGAAAACAGATCTAGCATCAGTGCCCACCATGTTTACTGCAGTGAAGCAATTAAAAATTAGCAGCAGTCCACTCAGTTCCAGATCCACCTCTGACCCTGATTTGGGACCTTGGTTCCCTACTGGATCCACTCAAACTTGATACTGTTGTATCACCACATTTCTGTGATCTTTGTGTCATTGTGTTTCATGACAGAGTGAACTAGCTGCATATGAACTGATACCACGGCACTCGAGTAAAATGCAGATTTTCACAGGAGGTGGAGCAGGAACTCCTGTGACTTGTTAACTGGCGGAGCGCTGGTGCTGCCGCCGCTTGCTGTTCCTCTATATGTGCGTCTTCTTAGGACGTGGAGCCGCTTTATTTTTAATTCTTTCTTATTTTTAGTTTAAATTCCACTGTTGGATGTTGGCTCTGTGAAGACAGTCGGTGGATAAATCAGTCACCGACTTTGAAACACACCGGCACAACGGCCAGCAACTTTGAGTCACAGCAAGAGGGTCCTGGGATCGAATCCACCCACCAGCTGCAGGCTTTCCGTGTGGAGTTTGCATGTTCTCCCTGTGCCTGCGTAGGTTCTCTCCAGGTACGCTGGCTTCCTCCCACAGTTACAAGTCTAAAGGCATGCATGGGGTTAGGTTACTTGGCAATTCTAAATTATGTGAACGTGAGCGTCAACGGTTGCCTGTTTCTCTGTGTTAGCTCTCTGACAGACTGTGGCCTGTAAAAGGTGTACCCCACCTCTCACCCTATGGTAGATAAAATGCATGGATGGATGGATAGAAGAACTGTAAAACTATGCTGCTTTGGATAGCTGCCACCTAACTTTCTTACTTTTTTTTACAACTTCCTGTCACACAGAAGTGGCTCCATAACATCTTAGTCATTTGGATTGGATTGGATTGGATTGGATTGCCTTATTGTCATTTCAACTACATATAAATACACAGTGAAACGAAACAGTGTTCCCTCAGGACCTGGTGCCCCATACAAGGTAGTGCCGGCCGGCCAGGGCCCGCCTCCGGCCCAGCACAACACCCCGCCCGCGATGTCCTCTTCCTAGGCCACCGGCATCAGGCGACGCCGAGGACTGAAGTTCTGGTCCACACAGCAAGCCGAGATCGGAGCTCCCAGAAACCGCCCATCCG
>VUQH01063657.1:0-10671 GCA_015106775.1 Etroplus canarensis
CTTTTGTAAAAATCTTCAGCCTCCTGTGGTGTTGAGAAGAGGTGAATCTTGCTGTTGTAGACCACTCGAAGTTTGCAGGGGTTATACTGAAACCCACGAAAGGCACCAACGTCAACAAACAGCTTTACGACGCTGTTAAATCCCCGGCGGATGCAAACCGTTTCTGCTGAGAGATCTTGTACAAAAGTAATCTTGGCCCCGTCGTGGGCAAAGTCTCGATTCCCGATAAACAAACTCCTTCTCATGAGCTTTCATGAAGCGGATGAGAATCGCTCTGCTCTGGCTTCGCAGATGCCGGTACACGGTGCACCAGCTCCAGGGCGAATGCTTTCTCAGGGTTTAATCCCAGCCAT
Source organism: Etroplus canarensis (assembly GCA_015106775.1). Lineage (NCBI taxonomy): Eukaryota > Metazoa > Chordata > Actinopteri > Cichliformes > Cichlidae > Etroplus > Etroplus canarensis. Next base: position 354 of record VUQH01063657.1, read on the forward strand.
TGTGGCAGCATGCCGTTAATAAAATCAAAGAGTGGCTGTTGGCCCTCGGCTCCTTCACGTATGCCAAACAAGCGGAGGTTATTTCTTCTGCTCCTGTTTTCAACTTCATTGAGCTTGGATTCCAGATAGGCAATCCGTTTGGTAGCCGGGTTAAGTGCGTTAAGTGTGTCTTCTGTGTCACTTATACGGCGCTCAGCTTCATCCATACGTGCTGCACTAGATGCAACATTTCATTTTATTTCCGTTACCTTGTTTTCCAGTGTAGACGTCCTCTTCGCTATATCAGTTAGACGAGCATTCATGCTGTCCAGTTTTTCTCCAAACTCGGCCCGGAGTGACTTTAACTCTGTTCCAAAATTTGTCAGAAGTGACTTCAGCGCGTTCAGAGCGTCCGCTTCACCAGCCTTGCTGTTGGCACTAGCTTCTCCGCTAACGTTAGCTGTTATACCTGTCGGAGTTATTTCACTGGCACCTCCGAGTCTCCGAGTAGCCATGCTGCTTTGTTTGGTTGCAGGGGGTTTTGGCATACCAGCACGGGGGTTTAACTTTCAGGGTTAGTGCCACTTGTACGGGAGTTTAAATTAAATTGTGCACGGTCGTACAGAGCTCCCACACTCGAAGGATCGTCCTTAACTTGGACAGCATCCTGCTCTCTGACACCACTGTCAGACAGTCCAGCTCCACACCCACAATGTTACTGGCCTTGCAGATTAGTTTGCTGAGGCACTGGCTACCACAGACTCATAACACATCCTGAGCATCATCCTGCAGATGTTGAAGGACCTGTGACATCTCAGAAAGCAGAGACTCTGTCCCTTTCTTGTAGACGGCTTCTGAGTGTTCAGTGTCGGACTAATGTTGGCTGAAGCAAGAAAAATCACAGGGCTGTTAAGTCGCATGCGTTTGGTTTGGGGCAGCGCCCCCCTCAGGCTCGGTCTCATTCTTTCATGCTGCACAAACAGACCTCACACAAATTAAGAGGATGCCTCAAAGCTCTGCTGTTTGGCAACAGCTGTTTTAATGCAAGAACTCTGGACAACTTCTGGAGGATCAGGTTGGGGTATTTTTCAGTTTCCCACAAGGCACACAGCAGGAAATACTGTGCTTTAAACGTGTTTGTGGCTCCCTTTGGGTCCATATTCCTCCACACTACACGCAGCCTAAACCATGAAAAGTTCCTGCCACTGCATTTCAATTGGGTTGAGGTCTGGGCTTTGACTGGACCATTGCATCACCTTGATTCCTTTCTTTTTCGAGCATTCTGTTGTAGATTTGCTGCTCTGATTCAAATTGCTGTCCTGTTGCATGACCCAATTTCAGCCAGCCTTTAGCTGTCAGACAGATTTGACTCTAGAACGCTTTGGTATACGGAGGAGTTCATGGCTGACTTAAGAACTGAAAGGTGCACAGACCCGAGGCTGAAAAAAAAGCCCAAATCATCACCCTACCACCAAAATGCTTGATAGTTTGTACGTGGTGTTTGTGCTGATATGCTGTATTTGGTTTTCTCCAAATGTGGTGATACGGATTGTGGTAAAATATTACCAGTTTATTTTTCCAGGGGAAGTGTGCCCTGGCAAAGACAGCAGCAGCAAATTAGCAGCGAATCACACAAATAAAAATCAATAGAATAAACAACTGAGTACAACTTACTCAAAATAAAAACACATTAAATGGGTCTAAAATAGCCATAGAATACTAAAACAAAGAACAATTCCTCAAGAAAAACAACTGTCTCCACCATATTCCGTATGGTATATTTAAATTTTTCCAGAGAAACAATTGTTTCTGGCTTAATAACTTTCTGAAGATTATTCCATGACCATGCAACATAATATGAAAAAGTCGTTTTTCCAGACTCCGTCAAGGTCCAGGACACATCAAAGAGAAACCATTCTGATGAGCGTAGCTGACTCCCCCTAGAACAGTGACAGAGATGGTAACAGAGGTACACTGAAAGTTTAGCAAATATTACTTTATAGACAAAAAAACACCAGCGCTTTTGTGTACAAGCAGTTAATGACGTCCAGCCTAACAAATCATAAAGGCTGCAGTGATGAATCAAATATTTTCCATTTGTCCTGAAATAAAGTGATGCATGGTAAACTGAATCAAAACTACGCAGAAGGCTGCATGCATGTACAAAACATCACCATAATCGATCACCAAGAGAATTGCAGCTTCTACAAGTTTTTTCTTAGCCCCAAAAGTAAAACAATATGAAATAAAAACCAATCTATTTTAAGTTTTTTCACCAGGTTTGGAATATGAACATTAAATAAAATACCCAAATATTTATATGACTTCATCCTTTCAGTGGGTTTCCCATCAGATGTAAAGATGTAACAATCAGCACATGATTGAAAACACCCTAGGGAGAAGACCATAAATTAGCTTTTTATTTGTGTTTTTTTTTTCATTTAAAACTAACTGTAAGCTCTCAAGAGCAGCTTCTAGTGAGTGGAATGCAGACTGGAGTTCTTCAACTGCCCCTGTTATAGAGGGAGCTTGTGTATAAATTATAGTGTCATCAGCCAAAAGATATATTTGACATTGAAAGTAAGTATTAAAATATTTAATCAGATTAATCACAGGGTTGCAGTGGATTAATTTAGATTAATACTCATTTCTTATTCATTGTTTCATATTTGTGGGGGTAAAAAGGCTCATGACAGAAGGTGATATATACATTTAACATGTGTTTTATTTAAACTAAAGAACAGATATGGTGTTTAGATTCATTCAAATTATTCCTCTTATCCCGAGCTTATCCCAGCTGTCACAGGGTGAAAGGCAGGGTACACCCTGGACAAGTCGCCAGACTGTCGCAGGGCCAAAACAGAGCGACAGACAACCTTTCATGCTCACATTCCCACCTACGGTCAATTTAGAATCGCCAGTTGACCTAGCCCCTTTGCATATCTTTGGACTAGTGTCCAGATTGCAATATAAAAATTAAAAAAATAAAACATACAAGTTGTCAGAGGTAGACTTCCTGGGGCTGTGACATTCCACAAGGGTGGTTTGGCACAAACTGGGCGTCACGTTCACTGAAGTACTTGCAGAGAATCTCTGACTAATGTATGCTTCGCGTAGATGTGGTGCTTTAAGATGGAAGTGCTTCAGTGAAATGAAAACACCTTCCTGCAGAGTGCGCACATTACTGTATGTTGGCTAATTGTTCCGTCTTGTTTTTTTTTCATATTCAAATTTCCCAGGGAGCCAATAGGATTCATCTTGTTCAAATTGGTTCTGCACCAATCCACACCAGTGAGTGGAACTGAGATTTTTAGTCATTGTGCATTGCACATGCTTTCATTGTGTTATCATTATTAACCAAATTAATTGTACAAATTAATTAATCTGGATCAACACTTGATTTTGACAGCCCTAGTTAAAAATCTTTACCCAGTTCAATTACAAAGAAAGAAAGCAAAATAGATCCTAAAACGGAACGTTGAGGAATACCCTTAGTCATCTCCAGAAAATCAGATTTATGACCTTGCACACAGATGGATTGCGGACTGTCAAATAATTTCTGAGAACCAATCAAGTTCTTTATGGCTAAAACCAGCATCACTGAGCTTGTTCAAAATCAGACTGTGATCCACTGAGTCAAATGCCTTGAAAAAGTCCACAAATAAGGCAGCGCGATTCTGTTTTTTATCCAATGCATTAATTACTCTAGGTCATTTGCGACAAGCATAACTCCAGTAATAGTACTGTGGCCAGATCTGAAGCCAGATTGTAAGTCATTTATAAAAATATTATCAAGTAAAAAAACTGTTTTATCTGAGAGTTTCTTAAAGATTTCAAAACTGTACGTCTCCACTTTGAACTCATCTGCCTAAAGGACAGTGTTCCAGAAGTCTTGTGGTTTCTTCAGATGCAACTGTGCAAACGTCAGCTGTGCTGCCATGTTCTTTTCTTTCAGAGAGAAGAAGCTTTCTCCTGGCAACCCTTTCAAACAAGTCATTCTGTGCTTGTTTAGCCCTTTTCTAATTCTCCTTCCATGAACTTTAACATTTAACATGCTAAGTGAGGCCTGGGGAGTCTGAGATGTAGCTCTTGAGGTTTTTCTGAGCCCTGCACAGTCTGACCTTGGGGTGAATCTGCTGGGACCTCCACTCCTGGGAAGATTGTGGTATTGTGTTAACACACACCTGAATGCTGCAGACCAGCTTTTACAGATGGTCACGCTGGCTGATGATCAGTTACTCAAGTGCATTTGATTAGCAGCATCTGGCTGCTACCTATTCTTTTTAATTTTTATGTAAGCATAAAGGATGTGCTTAGGTTTTCACAGGAGTCCATAGATGCTGACAAGTGCTGAAGCAAATAGTGTATAAAAGTCACCAGCACTCTGCTGACTCAATAATTATAAAGTTTCAAACCTTCTCTGACATTAACATCGGCACAAAACGTCATTAAATGGGTTTCCATGGTCAAGCACCCTCATGCAAGCCTTATATCACTAAGCACAGTGCTAAGTATTGGATAGAGTGGAGTAAAGCATTCCGACACTAGACTCTGGAGCAGTGGAAATGTCCTCTGTGGAGTGACAAATTACACTTCTCTTTCTGGCAGTCTGATGGATGCGTCTGAGTTTAGTTCCAGTGAATCTTAATACTTTAGCTTTCTAAGACATTTTGGACAATTCTATGCTTCCAACTTTGTGGGAACAGTTTGGGCAAGGTCCTTTTCTGTTCCAGGGTGCCTGTTCCCTCATGTAGAAATCAAGCTCTATAAAGGCATGGTTGGAGGAGTTTGGTGTGGAAGCACTTGTCTGGCCAGCATAACACCCTGACCTCAACCCCAGTGAACAACTTTGGGATGAACTAGAACAGATATTGCAAGTCAGGCCCTCTCATCTGACCTCACAAGTACTCTTCTGGGTGAATGGGCAAAAGTCTTCCTAGAAAAGTGGATGGTGTTATAGCTGCAAAAGGGGACAAAATCCATATGGATAAAAGCTTCTGTGGGTGTAATGTGTAGGTGGCCACATACTGTTGTCCATATAGTGCGTTTTCAACATTTCGTTTATCATTTCACAGTTATACACATATAAAAGAGCTTGCATGCTTCATGATAACATGCAGTTGTATTTGGAAAATTGATTTGTTATCTACATCTAGCTGCATTTTGTACAGTTTGGATGTTTTCAGCCTCAATAATGACTTTACCATTGACCATTTTACCATTTTCTCAACCTATCCACCTTAGGGTCCGGAGGCCTATAGTCTCTCACCCACTGACACAGGGGGAGAACTCTTGAACCCAGCATCCTGCATCTAAATAACATTTTTAATACTCTTGTTGCCACAGAGTATTTTTCCAATTTAGCCCTTTGAGAGATACAGAATGTCCTAACTTCAGAGTTTGACTCATCTGTTTCCCCATGAGGACAGTTGGCCTGATCAGTATAAAATGCAAAAACAGGCTCTCGGTATGAACTCTCCAAACTGTTCCTTCTTTTGTTCTATTTCAAGTTTAGTCCAAACAAATCTGCTCATCCCAATTTAAATAATTATAATAGTATAATCACAGCTGACGCTGCAGACTAAACTCTGATGTCTTCTTCTAGGTAAACTTGGAAGGTTCAGTGCGATTCCCAGCAGGAAAACTCCCTCTTGAAGGATTTATGATGAATTTCGACCTGAGAGGACGCAGCGTGCCAACACACACACTCATCCATAAAGCTCCAGGGTCAGCCAACACACATCTAGGCTGAAAGTGAATACTGCAGGTTGCTCTCATCTTTCCTCCAGTCCCAACATGTCAATCAACACACTGCAATTAGCTGGACCCCCCAGCACTCACGCACGAAAAACACACACGGTTAATAAAAGAGATTTTATTGGCTGACCTGACCTTCTGTTCACACCAACACCTATCCAAGGACACCTGAGTGAAACACTTAAAACATAAGGCACAGTTAGGTTAAACTCTTCTGTCCTCCGTGGATCTCTTGTTAGCTATTCAATGACTTACTGCTTTATTTCACCTGAATGGAAAACAAATAAATAACTAAACAAATAATGCTTCAAGACAAGTGAGTGATACTGCAACATTTTAAAAGTTTAATTCAGCAGGGACAGCCCAAATGAGCATGAAAATTACACATAACACCTGCAGGAGCTTTTATGGTATCCCATACTAAATCCACAGGCATTATGGAGCTGGTCCTCTCCTTTGCAGCTATAACTGCTTACACTCTTCTGTGAAGGATTTCTATAATATGTTGTAGTGTGCCTGTGGGAAGTTTTGTCCATTCATTCAGAACATAGCATATGGCCACAATGGCGGTGCGATGGTAGTGCACGGCCACTCCGGAACCCAGGTGGTGCTTGTATCCCTGTGATAGTCCCTGTTTTGACCCGGTATTCGGGTTTTCGGGTGTGTGGACGCCAGGACAGTGGTGTTTGCGTTCGAAAGTCGGAGGTTCGAGGATGACCAGATGCAGTAGTAGCTCTGTAGCTCCGTCCACAGACGGTGCTAAGGGGCGATCTGGTGACTTTGTTTTTCATGACCTGCTGGGCAGCGTCCTTGAAACCAAAGTTTTTGGGTTCTGGGGGCAGTATCAATGCAGGGCTCATGCTGCAGCTGGGTGGTTTCTGGGGGCTCCAATCTCGGCTTGCTGCGTGGACCGGGCCTTCAGTCCTCAGCGTCGCCTGATGCCCGTGGGGAAGAGGACATCATGGGTGGGGTGTTGTGCTGGGCTGGAGGCAGGCCCTGGCCAGCCGGCATTACCCTTGTATGGGGCACCAGGTCTTGGGGGAATGCTATTTCATTTCACTGTGTATTTATATGTAGTTGAAATGACAATAAAGTATTCCAACCCAATACATTACCAAAGGTGTTCGGTGGGGTTGAGGTCAGGGCTCTGTGTGGGCCAGTCAGGTTCTTCTGCAATGAGCTCATTCAACCTTGACTTTAGGAATTTGCTTTGTGAGGTGGGGCACAGTCATGCTGGAACAGAAGTGGGCCTTCCCCAAACTGTTCCCACAATGTTAGAAGCATAGACCTTTTCAAAATGTCTTTTGTAAAATGAAACATTAACATTTCCCTTAAGTGGTGCTAAAGGGCCCAGGTTAGCCCCAGGAAAACATCCCCATAGCATTATCCCTCCTCCACCAAATTTACAGTTGGCACAGTGCAGTCAGGCAGGTAACTTTTTCCTGGTATTTGCCAAACCCAGACTCATCCATCAGTCCGCCAGAAAAAGAAGTGCTATTTGCCACTACACAGAACATGTTTCCACTGCTCCAGAGTCGGCATGCTTTATGCCACTCCATCTGATGCTTGTCATTGTGCTGGTGATGTAAAGCTTTCATGCAGCTGCTGAGCCATGGAAACCCATGCCATGAAGCTCCCGGTGACACTTTTTGTGCTGATGTTAATGCCAGAGGAGGTCTGGAACACTCCGGTTATTGGGTCAGTGGAGTGCTGGTGACTTTTAGGCACTGCGCCTCAGCACTCCGCAATCCTGCTCCGTAACCTCATGTGGTATGCCACTTTGGGGCCGAGTTGCTGTGGTCCCTAAATATTTCTTTTTCGCAATCATGCCATTTACAGCTGATCGTGGAATATGAAGGTGGGAAGAAATTCACAAAGTGACTTGTTGCAGCAGTGGCATCCTATTAGAGGACCACACTGCAACTCAGTGAGCTCTCTAGCAATGGCCCTGAATCAAACACCTGAATTCATTGATTAAAAGGCTTGAAACAATGCTTTTGTCCCTATAGTGTATATAAACCTTTTTTGAATCAGTGTACTTGTGCGTAGTGGATTGATTTTGCATTTATCAGTAGATAAAAAAGATCATATTATACATGTCATTGTCAAGCATGTTGAAATACATATTCAAAGGTCCCAGTCAAAAAGAAAGCAAAGGGAGAAAAAAAATCCCTGCAAATTTCCTCTCAAAGCAGCAGTTTATTTTGGCTTTGGACGCTGCCTAAAATAGGACATAGTTAGAAGCTCTCGTCTCTGTAACTACACTCGTCTGGGCATGGAAGCTAAAGCAAACGATCGGAAAGCTTCCACACATGCTCACAGCTCAGGACTCGTGCTGTTTGGGCTGTCGAGGTGTTGAGCTGTTGTTGAGTCTTTGGTTTGATACCATCCAGAGGGTTTCCCATAATCCGTCAGCACTCCACACACGCACACACACACATACGCACGCACACATTACATAGACTAGTATTAATATCCTGGAGACTTAATCTAACATCAAACATTATTACTAGCACCCATTTAAACCATTATGACCTTTGCACACTAGATTCTGCAGGTTGCACAAAAGTGGACTTTTGTCCAAAACAATATACAGCGTAAATTTCTAACACACACACACACACACACACACACACACACACACACACACAATTAAGACTTTGTTGTTTTACTTTGATTTTTGATGGGTTTTTAATCATGAATAATAAAAATAATTTAGTTTGGATGGGACATTTTTGTGTGTTTGTTTGATTGTTTTTGCTTTTTATTTGTTTTTTAAACCATTTGCTGGCAGGATTATGGAAAAAGTTACAGAGAGATCGGCACCTAAATTTTGCCATTTGTGGAAATTGGCCCAATTTAGAAGGATGGATCTTTGGGCCACAATGGCGGCGTGACGGTAGCACGCGGCCACTCCAGAACCAAAGTGGTGCTTGTATCCCTGTGATTGTCCCTGTTTTGACCCGGTATTCGGGTGTGTGAAAGCCAGGACAGTGGTGCTCGTGTTCGAAACTCGGAGGTTCAAGGACGACCAGATGTCGTCGTAGCTCTGTAGCTCCGTCCACAGATGATGCTAACTGCCGATCCGGTGGCGTTGTTTTTCATGACCTGCCGGGCAGCATCCGGGAAACCAAAGTTTCTGGGTTCCGGGGGTAGTATTGTCACAGGGCTCATGCTGCGGCTGGGCAGTTTCTGGGGCTCCGATCTCGGCTTGCTGCGTGGACCAGGCCTTCAGTCCTATCACAATAATAGATGATCTGGCGGGGAACTGATGCAAAACACATCTTAAATACACAAGGATAGGACAATCAGACAAGTGAAACAGGTAAAAACACATAGGGAGGACAAAGGAGGGCAGGGAGGAGACAGAGCTGAAATGAGGGGGTATGGGTGAATAACAATATAACACAAAGGAAAACTATGAAACATGTACAATTAATTAAACATAACTTATGGAGTCAGCCTGGATCTCACGAAAACATAGAAATTCAAGGACTGTTCAGCCTTGGTGGAGATACGCAGTCTAAGACTGCTCTCATTTTTAAATAGTGTCTATACAATAAAAACGCCAGATAAAGATATTTTGAATTTCAGAGAAAACTTTTGTATTTGCATTAGTAATTGTACTTCTGCTTCAGTGACTGCAGCACTCAAATCGAATGGGCTTCACAAGCTTGTTCAGTGCTTCATTTTCTTAATCTTCCAGCACTTCAGTGTCATTTTCTCTCTTGTTTCAGAAGTCAAAGCCATAAGAAATAGTCACCCTAACCCTAACTTTTGGAGAAAGGCAAAACAGACTCGTAGTTTTGAATAGTTTTTGATGTATGCTGATGTATGACATGTGTTCCCTGCAAACCAAGGCTCGGGAGAAGAATTTAATAAAAACAACAATTCCACATTCTGATTGCTCAGAGATAGTGTTAGGCTTAGGGATGAGGTTGTCACTGAAGACCTAGACCTCAGAGCACTAGGCCAACATGAAGAAGTGCTGAATAGTGCAGGTCTTCCATTGCTACTTGAAGCTGGCTACGAAAACAAATCAGTCCCTGCAGACTGCCACGTTAAACCTCTGAGATCTAAGTTACCAGTGATGACCCTAACCCTATCTGAACCAGAATATGTAAGCTTTATTCTTAATAAACTGTTGACAAGAAAATAATCATTGTAAATGACATGCATCAAAGGCTGGTCGCATTTTTTTTTCCAAGCAAACTCTGTTTTGCCTTTCTTAACTATAGATTTTAGGTTAGGTTTGTCATGGTCCACCCTTTGGTTAGGGTTTTGTGTTCTGCCTTTGAGTTCTGTTTGTTCCTTTTTTATCCCATGCCTTGCCTGTTTCCCTTGTTAGTGGTCTTCTTCTCTGTCTGCGTCTAGTCTTGTCATATTTTGGTAGTCTGTCGTGTTCACGGTTTTGTTCCCCCCTGTCTCAGTGAGTTGGTTACACCCCTGTCCTCTTGTCTTCCCTTCATTGGTTGTCCCTGTTAGGTCTCCCCCGCCCTGTCCACCTGTCGTGTGTTCATTGGTTTGTCTTTGTGTACTTAAGTCTCGTCTTCTGTGTTTCTTATTGTTGCGTCGTACTGGT
>VUQH01063660.1:0-14903 GCA_015106775.1 Etroplus canarensis
AATGGAATGGTTTAGATCAAAGTATATCCATGTGTTTAGAACGGTCCACTTGAAGTCCAGACCTAAATTGAAATGAGAATCTGTGGCAAGACTTGAAAACTGCTGTTCACAGATTGCTGCTCTCATTCAAACTGACTGAGCTTGAGCTACTTTGTAAAGAAGAATGGGGGAAAAAGTTCAGTCTCTACATGTGTAAAGCTGGTAGAGGCATACCCCAAACAACTTTCACCTGTAAATGCAGCGAAAGGTGGTTCTAGAAAGTACTGACTCAGAGGGGCTGAATACATATGCACGCCACACTTTTCAGATTTTATTTGTAAAAAATGTTGAAAACCATGAATCATTTTCCTTCCACTTCACGATAATGCGCTACTTTGTGTTGGTCTATTACATAAAATCCCAATAAAATATATTTACATTTGTGGCTGTAACGTAACAAATTGTGGAAAAGTTCAAGGGGTATGAATACTTTTGCAAGGCACTGTAAAGAAGTCTGATTCATCATTTCACAGAACATATTTCTACTGCTTCAGAGTCCAGTGGCGGCATGCTTTATACTACTCCATCTGACGCTTGGCATTGTGCTTGGTGTTTTAAGGCTTGCATGGAGCTACTTGACTATAGAAACCCATGCCATGAAGCTCTGCACAGTTTTAGTGCTGATATTAATGCCAGAGGAGGTTTGGAACTTTGCAGTTATTGAGTCAGGAGAGTGTTAGCTTTTTAGAATGACCCATTCTTTCACAAATGTTGGTAAAGGCAGACTGCATGGCTAGGTGCTTGATTTTGTATACCTGTGGCAACAGGACTGAATGAAGCACCTGAATTCAATGACCAAGACTGAGAGTGGTCCAATACTTTTGTCCATATAGCGTTCTTCTTATATTATACTTTTCCATGTGCTACAAGCATGGAATATGTCCACAAAATCATTGCTATTTTATCATAATAAGTTTAAGAAAACATGAGTTTGAAAGGAAATGTGATATTACATAGACATAACAAGCTAAATTTGAATGGGAGGATCACACAAACGACAAAGATGGTGGAAGAAGTATAACTTGCAGTGGAAAAAGTTTTTTGAAACCATTTTGGTTGCAAATTCGCCTAACTTTTTTAAGCATTTTCTTAAAATCAGGGTTCACTGGTGATTCTATACATGAAGTTTTTATGTCCTGGTGATCACTGAAATTAAAGTTAATTTAGACAGTGCTACACAATAACTTCCTAAATAAGAGCCTAAAGATGTTTCATCCTAGCTGTTAAGTGGTGGGACTTGCTTCTAGAAAGAGTGTAGTAATGTATTTTTTCCTTTTATCTCTTGGTTAGCTTCCAGAAAACACCAACTGCCTGGCTTGCTCAGAAGACGGCGTGTACCTCTGTCTGGGCCATTCCCGGGGCTTCTCTGTGTGGTGTGCAGCATCTCTGGTCTGTGTTGCAGAGTGGCTGCAGCACCAAGTGGAAATTACATCTATCCAGATGACCAGCATGGCTGAGACCACTTATCTGCTTGGCACTGTTGATGATATGGGTGGGCTATCATACACCATGCTTTTCGCTAGTTTATTCTGCTGTTTATTTTCCCTTATCTGTAACAAACATGTATCGGACAGACATAGCCTGGCGACCTGTCCAGGGCGTGCCCCATCCGTCTCCCTGTGATGGCTGGGATAGCCTCCAGCCACCCTGTGATCCTTTCCAGAATGGACTGGCACATTCCACTTTAGTTTTTATTGTTGAAAGATGTTCACGTATTGGTGTTAGTTATTTTTACTATTATAATGTGGGTGGTAATTTTCCTGAGGTTGTGAAGTATTATTGAAGTGACCTTGGACCACATGTTTCCAAAATATTTGTGTCAAAACCACACTAAAGAGTGAGCACAAATTTCATTTCATACCTGTATTCTTATCTACAGAAAATAACTCATATTTCATTTGGAATATCATCAACTCTTCTTTTGATTGTTGTGTCAGAACAAGGCACTTTTGAGCATGACACCTACAGTTTTTTGCTTTGGTAGAAAGGAAATCTTCACTTTTGTGTGGTTAAATATGTAAGTCTTAACATACATCAGGAGGCTTTCTTGTGTATCTTTTTTTTAGTGATATGAAGTGTTGTTTTAATATTGTAATACTCTTCTTCTTCTTCTTTTTCTTCTTTCAGCTGTTTCCTTTAGGAGTTGCCACAGCAGATCATCTGCCTCTATTTCACCCTTTCCTTTATAGCCTCTTCTGTTAAACCTTCACTGAGGTCTTCCTCTTTTCCACTTGCCTGACCTTTTCTGAATTTCTTAAATCTCACCTGTAACAAAACCCACCAACTTGAGCTGAAATTGAATATTTCCAAACAATAAAACCTAAAGTGAAACATGCAAACCAACTCTGGAAAATTTCTTTGTAAAAAGAACATGGCAGCACGGCTTAGGTTTGCAAAGTTGCATCTGAACACACCAGAAGACTTGGAACACTGTAACGATGTCCTTTGTATAGATGAGACCAAAGTGAAGATGTGTGGCCATAGTGGATAGCACCACATTTGGTGAAGACCAAACACAGCATATCAGCACAAACACCTCATATTAACTGTCAAGTGCTGTGGTGGAAGAGTGATAATTTGGGCTTTTTTTGCAGGCATAGGACCTGGGCACCTTGCATTGAGTTGATCGTTAATTCCTCTGTATACTAAACTGTTCTAGAGTAAAATGCAAGGCCATCTGTCAAACAGCTAAAGTTTGGCCTAAATTGGGTCACACAACAGGATAATAAGCCCAAACACAGCAGCAAATCTATAACAAAATGGCTGAAAAAGAAAAGAGTGTTGCTATGGCCCAGTCAAAGTCCAGACTTCAACCTGAGTGAAGTGACCTTAGGAGAGCTGTGCATAAATGAATGCCCACAAAAACCTCAGTGAACAGAAGCAATGGTTAAGAAGATGGGGCTAAAATTCCTCACAGCAATGTGAGAGACTGAGAAAGTCACACAGAGAATGGTAGTAAGGTGGTTCTACAAGCTACCAAATCATGTGGCGTACTTAGTTTTCCACAGAGTCCTGTGAAAATATGCTTTATTGCATACCTGTGTCTCATTCAGGGTTGCAGGGGGACTGGATCCTGACCATGTACAGGTTGCCAGTTCATGTATATAACTTGCATCCATCCTTTTTATAAGACAGTTTTACACAGTCCAACAGGATTTCTTGTTGCCTCTGGTTTCTCTCAGAAGAGATGCTTGGTTCCAAGTTCCTCTTTAGATTAATTGGCATCATGTCAGCATTGGTTAACTCCTCCCAAAAAATTATCCAATCTGGGTGAAGGTTATAGTCATCGTCGTTCCTTATGAAGCCATAAAACCGGCAGCTTTCACAGCAGTTTTTTGCGGACTTTTTTTTCTTTCTAGTTGGGTTTCTGCCAAGCCTTTAATTGCTAATCAGAGTATGTGAGGTATACTAATATAGTTAAGTACAGTGAATTTAAATTTAATTCACTGCTTTTTTTAGTTACTGTAGTAACCATGGCCTCAGACAATAAAAAATATAAATTAAGGGAAGTTTTTTCTGAAAGTATAGAAACAGGGTCTTTATTAAAAATTAATTTTCCTGTTGATGTGATTACTGTCATCTTCAATTGCAGGTGTTGCCAGAGTCTTTGGTCATCACGCTGACTCCATTCACCTCCTCTGTGCTATTAACACGATGGTGCGTATAGTCATATTTTAGCAAAATGACATGTTTATACATGCTGGATTTAGTTTTTGCTTTGAATTTTGGATTTTTTATTGAGAAAAAGAACAAAAGAAAATTGATAAATTCTTCAATGACAGGAAGATATCAACAAAAGGAGCATTTGCATGTCATTTGAACTCTGTGAGGGGGGAAATTATGGAGCTGCATCACTCAAATGTAAGTATAAACTTCTGTTTGATCCATTTATCAGGATGTGATTAAATTAAAGAGATAACTTTTGAATCCTGAATCGCATTCATTTCATGTCTCCTATCAGGCAACAGTGATGTTTGGTTTGAGGTGTATCACTTCCCTTCAGCAGCATGGCTGAAAGAGTTAGAGATGGCACAGGTAATTAGCAAAAATTTAATTGAAACAAGATCATAGATTTTGCAGTCCTGTTAGGGCCCAGTCTTTTTGTGTTCTTTATGCCATTCGTTGCCATATTATACTCATTCACAAGAATTTTCTAAGATTTTTCAATCTGATTACCTTGCCCCACCTGGGGAATGTCTTAAAGTTTCTAGTTGTTCTTTCTAGTATTATATATCTTGCACATTTTGGTGTCACAAATGTCACAAGATACATGCTGATGGTTTCATTACATTATGATAAAAATGAGCTGAAAGGTCTTAATGGACTGACCAGGTTTGTGTCACAAATTTTCATAATGCCAGCAGCCTTTCAGTCTATAAAAGCCACATCTGTCTGAAGAAGTTCAAAACAGGGTTGTTAAAAACAGATGACAGGAATGAATATTGGCTCAGTCTTAAATATTTCCAGCCATATATCATGACTTTTTGGTGCATACGAAAAGATCAGTCACTGACAGAGTATCCAGCCACTGTTACAAGCTAAGCACTACATTTATTGTTAGACTATGTGCTATCCGTCTAATCACTGTTGATCCCTGAGATCCTATGGCAGAAACCTATAATATACACTTGCTGGCAAGTTTTCTTGGTACACCTTGCTACTACTGGGCTAGACTCCCTTTTGCCTTCAGAATGACCTTAATTCTTCTTGGCATAGATTCAGCAAGGTTCAAGCAACATTCCTCATAGAGTCTGTTGGATACCGACATGATAGCATCAGATTTTTCAGCTGCACATCCATGATGCAAATCTCCCATTCCACCACATTTCAAAGGTGCACTACTGGATTGAGATCTGGTGACTGTGGGGGATATTTGAGTACAGTAAACTCACTGTCATGCTCAATAAACCACTTTCAGATGATTTGAGCTTTGTGACATGGCTTGTTATCCTGCTGGAAGCAGCCATCGAAAGATGGGCACACTGTGGTCATAAAGGGATGGAAATGTATAGCAATAATGCTCAGATAGGCTGTGGTGTTTAAATGCTGGTACTAAGAGCCCTAGAATGTGCCCAGAAAATATTGTCCATACCAGTATACCACCACCACCTGAACTCAAGGCAGGATGGATCCATGCTTTCATGTTGTTTACACCAAATTCTGACCGTATCATCCAAATGTTACAGTAGAAGCCAAGACCCATCAGACCAGGCCAGTCTTCTGTTGTCCAATTTAGATGAGCATGTGCAATTTGTAGCCTCAGTTTCCTTTTCTTAGCTGACAGGAGCACTACCTGTGTTGTCTTCTGTTGCTATAGCTCATCTGCTTACAAGTTTGTTGTGTTTTGCATTCAAGAGATCCTCTTCAGAATACCTTGGTTGTAACAAGTGGTTATTTGAATTTTCCTATCATCTCAAAACCATGTGATGCATTCTTCTGACCTCTGGCATCAGCAGTGCATTTTGCCCACAGAAGTGCTACTAACTGGATATTTTCGCTTTTTTGGCCCATTCGTTAAAAGACATGAAGATGGAAGATCCAAGTAGATCAGCAGTTTCTAAAATACTCAGCCTTGCCCATCTGGCATTAACGACCATGCCAAGTTCAAAGTCACTCTAATCATCTTTCTTCCCCACTCTAATATTTGAATTTTAGCAGATCATCTTAACCATGTCTGTGTGCCTAAGTGCAGTTCAGTTCAGTTCAGTTTTATTTATATAGCGCCGGTTCACAACAAAAGTCACCTCAAGGCACTTTACACTGTAAGATCCTACAGTGTTAGAGAGAAAACCCCAACAATCAGATGATCCCCTATGAGCAAGCACTTGGCAACTGTAGGAAGGAAGAACTCCCTTTTAACAGGAAGAGACCTCCTGCAGAACCAGGCTCAGGGAGGGGCAGCCATCTGCCTCAACTGGTTGGGGGTGAGGGGAGAGAGAAGTGAGAAGGGAGAGCAAAGACTATGGGAGAGAGAAGACAACTTTTAATGACATGCAGCAGTAGCAAATAAATGCATGGGGAGTAAAAAGAGGTGGGTGGAGAAGAAATGCCCAGCACATCATAAGAAGTCCCCCAGCAGCCTAAACTTATTGCAACATAAGTAAGTCCTAACTATAACCTTAATCAAAATGGAAAGTTTTAAGCTTAACCTTCAATGTAGAGAGGGTGTCTGCCTTCCGAATACAAACTGGGAGCTGGTTCCACAGGAGAGGGGCCTGATAGCTGAAGGCTCTGCCTCCCATTCTACTTTTAAAAACTTTAGGAGCCACAAGTAGGTCTGCACTCTGAGAGCGAAGTGCATTAGTGTGCTACCATGTGATTAACTGATTAGATAATCAAGTTAACAAGCAAGCTGAACAGATGTGTAGGTCATTAAATATCAGACATTTGTACTTGTTTTCTTTATTATCCTCAGGGTCCAAACTTCTCTGGATGGTCTCCAGTAACAGTGATGATTAAAATAAGGCCACCCAAAATCCCAGCAGGTATAACTTTTTTACTATAGCAGAAGTTATTTATACAGTGGTATAATTTAACTAAACATACAGAGGGGACTGTATCTCTGTCAGTTATTATATACTGTTTCTCTTTTGTCATGACTGAAATCTGTTTCTTTTTTACAAATCAAAGTGAAATAATAAGACTGCACCCAAATTTCAGTTAAGTTCAGTTAACTAACTGACCTTCCTGTTTTTTTCTTGCTTTTTGGCAGGGAAGGCACGCTATGGTTTACCTGAGGCCTCGCAGCTAACAGACTATCTGACTCACTGTTTGGCTCTGGATGAAATCATGAGCAGCAGTCATCAATGGGAGAAGCTGCCCTTCAGTACAAATGAAGGAAGAACAAAGGAAAGAAATGAAAGCTCCAGGTGTGATAAAGTTTTTGCAAATACAAGCAGCAATTCACAGCTGAGCTGCTTTGGTTCCTCTGTTTGGCGCTAATACATATAAATACAAACAACGACTTCGACTGAAGTCTGTGCGTGTTTTTTTCTGTTTTTGGTGTTATGAGAAAATGTATCACCCAAATCATAATCCTATAGAAAGCTATTGGAATCGTGTGGCATCTGAAGTTGCTTTGAAGAAACAAAACACACCAAAAACTACAAAGTTTAGGTAGCCATAATCAGTTAAATTTCTTAAAGAAATGGATTTTGTGATCGCCTCGACAGTGTGCTGCTGTTATCAGGCCCAGAGATGGTTCAACTAGTTACTGGAATATTTTGAGAATAAGTTACTGGTTAGCTTTAACTCAACTACTGACACTTATGTTGTTTAAATTATATTTCTATTTGTAATACTGGTCATTCATTTCTCATTGTGAAAAAGTGTCAGAAATTCCTAGATGACACACCCAGTTAGGTAGGCGGGTTGGTACACCATTTGGACAAAAGCATTGGGTCACACCTCTTAATTATTGATTTCAGGTGTTGCATTCAATCCCATAGCCACAGGTTGAAAATCAAGCACCTAGTCATGCAGGCTGCCTTGGCAAACATTTGTGAAAGAAGAAAGAGCACACTGAATTTGAGCATGATTCTGTGATAGAATGCTACTGTTGCTAAGTCGCATTTCTTCCCTCCTAGATATTCCACTATCAACTGTAAGTGCTATTATCGCAAAGTGAAAGCATTTAGGAACCACAGCAACTCAGCCATGAAGTAGCACACTATAAGGTTACAGAGCAGAGTCACTGAGTGCTGAGGTGCATAGTGCATAAACATAACCAGTGCTCTGCTGACTCCTCTGATGTTAATCCATAAGAACTCATGGTGACACGCGTGTACCAAGTACTTTAAATGTTCTGCAATCTTCCTTATAAAGCTTTATACTTGACCTTAACTTATGAAGTCTCGAAGTGAAAAAATGGGTCCAGGTTCTTATGGGTTAACATCTGAACAATAACTGAGAGCCAGGAGCTTCGTGGAATTGGTTTCCAATGGCTGAACAGCTGCATACAAGTCTTACTTCACCAAGCACAATACCAAGCGTTGGATGGAGTGGTGTAAAACATGCCGCCTCACTGGACTCTCAAGTAGTGGAAACATGTTCTGTGAAGTGAGGAATCATTCTTCTCTATCTGGCAGTCTGATGGATGAGTCTAGCTACCAGAAGAATATAACCTGCCTGACTGCATTGTGCCAACTGTAAAGTGTGGTGGAGAAGGGATAATGCTATGAGGTTATTTTTCTGGTGTTGCCCTGGGTTCCTTAGTTCCGGTGGAAAGAAATCTTAATGCTTCAGCTTACCAGGACAGTCTAAACAATTCAATGCTTCCAACTTTGTGGGAACAGGGACAGGCTGGAACAGAACAGGTAGGTCCTTTTCTCTTCCAACATGATTGTGCCCCAGTGTACAAAGCAAGGTCCCTAAAGGCATAATTGGATGAGTTTGGAGTGGAAGAACCGATATTGTGAGCCAGGCCCTCTGATCCAACACCAGCGTCCCATCACAAACACTCTTCTGGATGAATGGGCCAAAATTCTCACAGACACACTCCAAAGACCAGAAAGACTTCCCAGAAGAGTAGAAGCTGCTATAGCTGTAAAAGCGGGAACCAACTCCATATTAATACATACAGATTTAGAATGGGATTTCATAGAACTCATGTAAGTGTAATGTGTAGGTGGCCAAATACTATACATTATACTTTTTTCTATATAGTGCAGGTAGGTACAGTTCCCTCTAAAAGTATTAGAACTCTAGAAAATGGGGGACTGTGTATAAAAATAGCTATAATTCTTAAACAGTTATTGATTCTTATGTGATTCTTTGACCTTTGGAATAAAAGCTTAAAGTCTGCATTTCAATCACATCATGACTGATTTAAAATCCAGTGTGTTGGTATACAGAGGAAAACTTACAAAAACTAAGATGTGTCACTGTCCCAAAACTTATGGACATAACTGTACAAAAAAGCAGGGAGATACAGTAGCACTCACCTGTGGGGCCCTAGTGTTGGCAGTAAGAGTAGATGTGACCTACCAATGAAAACTGACTTTTTGTAGTCAGTAGTTAACTATAAACAATTATTCATCTTTTTCAGATGTTGCACCCAGCACTTTCTTCTGCCTTGTGGTCCTGGTGGCAGCAAAGCAAATTTTCAACCAGGTTTGTAACAAGAGACCAGGTGCTGCTGGGTTCACTGAATGTGCCTTTGGCTGCTCCCTGTATTCACCTCAAGGGGTCGCCACAGCGAATTAATCCACATTTGGTTGAGGTTTTATGCCAGATGCCCTTCCTGATTCAATCCTCCATGGTGAGAGGGATTTGTGCCTCCACCTGGCTGCTGGGTTCACTAATAGTTAAAATATATCCATTTGTCAATTTCCAAAACAAAACAAAAAAATCTGTCTCATTAACCAACCTTATAAGTGCAATTGATTGAAAGCCGCAAGATTATACACCTGTTAATGCATTCTCCTGATTTTATATATAATTTATATTCATCAGTGAAATCCATTACTTGCATATCCAAGTCTGTACACAGACCATCACCCTGTTAAAGTCATTTCAATCTCTGACCTTTTCTCAGGATTACTTGTAGCTGTTGCTGTGTGGTGGGGTGGCAGCCGCAATCTTCTTCAATATTTGGTACAAAAACAACCAAAGTGCAGTCCAGGTAGGATATTTTGTTTGTTTGTTTTTTGTTTAAGATGAATCTACTAGATACTCATAACTGCAGCTTTAAAAAATATTGCGTCTTAATAATCCATGCTATAGTTGCCTTTTTCTTTATACTAAGGAATTTTTTTTGGCCTTCTTCTGTTTGAAACAGATGTGGAACCCATGCCAGATGTAGTGTGGCCAAACACAAAGGAAATCGTCTGCTCAGCTGTTAGCAGATGCACCCGTTACGTTGCTGTTGGGCTTGATGATGCTTTGGTGTGTGTCTGGGACAGACAAACTGGTAAAATTTCATCATATCTGACTTCTTTTTTGAGCTTTATTTGCTCAGAATCAGTGTACTTTATTAATCCCATGGTGGAACTTGCATTGTTGTTACAGATGCTCAGTTATATATAAATAAATATTAATCTGAAGGCAGAAAAATTACAATTAAATATATAAACATGTATGTATAAAGTTCAAATGTAACATAAATAACTCCAAAGTTAGACATTATATACAATATGTACGAGAGATTGCAATATGCTACTGTGCCTGTCCAGCATGTCATGGAGAGGGTGTGAAGGATTGTCCAATATCGTCCTTAACTTGGACAGCATCCACCTTTCTGACACCACTGTCAGAGTCCACATCCATGATGTTACTGGCCTTGCAGATCAGTTTATTCAGTCTGTTGGTGTCCACTACTAAGTCTGCTGCCCCAGCACACAACAGCAGAGAGGATGGCACTGGCTACCAAACATCCTGAGCATCGTCCGGCAGATACTGACGTGACCTAAGTCATCTCAGAAAATAGAGACAGCTCTGGTCCTTCTCGTAGATGGCTTTTTTGTGTTTAATGAATTTCAGTTTGTCAATATGAACACTGAGGTATTTGTAGTGTTTATTAAGTATTTTTGTAGTACTTGGCTGCTAGTTTACAAATATTCTGCAGATGTCCTCTTATATTAGGAATGAACATCATGACAGATTGTAACATAGGTAATATACTGAAAGTGGAGTTGGTCCCCCTCTACAGCTATAACATCTTCCACTCTTCTGGGAAGGCTCCCTTCAAGATTAGTTAGGATTTCTCTGATCATGAGGCTGACTTAGATACTCGTGTGTGAGACTGATTTTTATTATGACGAAGTTTGTGGCCCGTTTGTGCCTCTTTGTTTTTCTTTCCAGGGGCACCGCTGTCTGTTGTTTTAATGCCAGAAGCAAACAGTGCCTTTTTCAGGATACAGTTTGTGGATTACAAGCCTGTGTGCCCCAGTGATTTCCAGAGTTTCATCGCAGAAAAAGTCCATCTTTTGGTGTTGTGTAAAATTGGAGCAATTCACACTGTTACCACAGCACGAGGGACAAAACCCTTCACAACGCTGCTCTCTGAAAGGTTACCTCAATTTTGCATGCATTCCATATTTACAGCTAAATATCTCCTTTACAAATTAAGTTGCATCTTGTTAATCGGTGCTGAATTTTGTTATGCAAAAAAGTTGTCCATAATTTTTACACATTTTATGTGTGTGTACAGGCCAAAGGACAGCAGAGACCTCCCGACCATCACTGCATCAGTGCCCTTCCTGCAGGGATTGGTAGGAACACTTAAGTTGCTAATTCGTAAACATCACTGATAGTCATAATGATTAAAGGGGCCTATTAGATTTTTCCTTATTTTCTGTCACAGTCTCATATGTACTGTTACAGTGGGGGATGCTCATGTTAAACCTGGCTGAAATTTTAAGTAATAAGGTCAGTGTATGTTAAAGTTGTTCCTAAGGCTTCAGACTGCTCTAAATGCGCCGTTTCAGACAGTTATTTCTGCTTTTGGACATTTGTGATGTCATAGAAAGGTGAGGTTCTAATATGCTCCTCTCAGGCACACAGCTTGCCAATCAGAAGAAAGTTGGCTTTGACTGAGAGGGAAGAGAGCTGAAACAGACTGAGACTGAATTCGTGGGTACTGTTAAGGCCCAGTACAAGATAAATAAGGATTATTTTGGACTTGATCAGCCACACCATGAAGATATGGGAATGAGTTGTTGAGGCTAGGTTAAGGAGAAAGGTGACAATCAGCCAGCAGCAGTTTGGCTTCATGCCAAGAAAGAGTACAACAGATGCAATGTTTGCTTTGAGAGTGTTGATGGGAAAGTCGGAAGGAGTTGCACTGTGTCTTTGTGGATCTAGAGAAAGCATATGACAGGGTGCCATGAGAGTAAGTACGAGAAAATCAGAAGTGGCAGAGAAGTATGTGAAGATGGTGCAGGACTGGGTTAGGGTGGGGTATTATCAGGGATTGACTCTGAATCCCATTCTTGTTTGTAGTGATGAGGACAGGCTGACAGATGAGGCCAGACAGGAGTCTTTGTGGACAACAATTTTCACAGACAACATTGTGATCTGTAGAAAGAGTAGGAAGCAGGTGTAAGAGAACCTGAGAGGTGGAGGTATGTCCTGGAAAGAAGAGGAATGAAAGTCATTAGAAGCAAGATAGAATACATGTGTGTAAATGAGAGGGAGGTGAAATGATGAAAATGCAAGGAGGTGAGGTAGTGAAGGTGGATGAGTTTAAATACCTGGGGTCAACCATCCACAGCAATGGACAGAGAACAAGAGAGGTGAAAAAGACTACTGGCAGGGAGGAGTGGGTGGTGATGAGTGTCAGGGATGTTTTGTGACAGGATAGCACCATAAGTGAAAGGGAAGATTTACAAGACGGTAGTGAGACATGTTATGGTGTTCCCATAGTGTAGTGGTTTACACATTCGCCTTACAAGCGAAAGGTCCCGTTTCGATTCCAAGTGGGGATGTAAGCCCTTCTCTCCATGGAGGGTTGGGTAAAGAAGGGCACCTGGTGTAAAACCTCTGCCAAATTAGAAATGCAGATTAATCCACTCTGGTGACCCCTTGGGGAGAATACAAGGGAGCAGCCAAAGGTACATTCATTGAGACCTGCTATGATGCATGATTTGAAGACAGTGACACTGACAAAAAGACAGGAGTGAGAGGTGAGGAAGAAGAATTATTTGAACTGTGAGTCATGTAAAGATGGATTACAGGACTAAAATTATGGAGTTTTGAAATTAACAGAATAGTTCCCTTTTGATTTTAGACTCTGTGGCTTTTATTTTGCTGTCTGGTATTTCTTTCCACCATGAGGCGCTTGTGATGCAAAGAAATGGAAAAATGTCCATCCAAGATGTCATCAACAAAGCCACTGTGTGCTTCTTGACTCCTCCCACAAGTCATCTCATTACAACTCCCAGCAGTCCTGTTTATGCGCTGAACTCCAAACAGCAGACTCTGTTCATACGAGGTAGACCCAACAACACTGAACCATTTTATGATAACAGGAGTGACCAGTGATCTTCCAGATAAGCATGGCTTTGAGTAAATGTTAGAGCAAATACTGTAAGTAAAGTTTTTTCTCACCCAGGTGACCAAAGCACAAGCTACACTGCTTCCTCTGAAGAAAGGAGCCGGAGTCAGCTTTTCATCTTCCGTTTCGGAGAACCTGACATCATTAAGCAGTACATTGTTCCCCAGCTGGAGTCATCAGGACAACA
This sequence comes from Etroplus canarensis, assembly GCA_015106775.1. Classification (NCBI taxonomy): domain Eukaryota; kingdom Metazoa; phylum Chordata; class Actinopteri; order Cichliformes; family Cichlidae; genus Etroplus; species Etroplus canarensis. The sequence goes on from VUQH01063660.1 coordinate 13,221, forward strand.
GCAAACAGTGTGCCAAGACACCTTAGATGACACCTGCAATCTCTACCTTCAGAAAAGGTTTGCGTGATGTTATTTTATTGAAAAATTGCAAGATAAGTTACAAGATCAGTCAGACTCACACTGTATGCTGACTAACCTCCTGATTAAAACCACAAACAATTTGAATGTTAAAGTAGCCTCATGTGTTTGCTGTGTTTTCATGTGAAGAGCACTGTCTGTGAAAAAAAGGAACAAAGCTCTATCGCAGACATGGGAGCGGCTCCAGGAAACTGCAGTGAAAATACAACAAAGGCAGCAGAACTTCAGCAGATGATGGCACAAAAGTGATAACGAGGTGCTATAAAGTTATTTTGATTCCCACTGTCTTTACGGCACTACTTTCCCTGACATGAAGTGGAGGGTAGTGTCACATATATATGTGACTGTTTTTTTTTTTAATGTATACATTTAGCTATTAAAAATACAGTCCATAAATTGGCTTAAGGGGTCGTCTATATTTTCAGGTTGTGATGAGTTTGAATTGCCTTTGTAAATATGTGCTCTTAATGACTTGCCTGGTTAAATAAAGGTTACTCACTGACTCTCCTCAACATGTTGTGGTATAAATTGGTATTACATGAAAGTACAGCCAGGCCTTAGTTCAGCTTCTGTTTATATTTCTTTAACACAAAACAAAGATATTTGGGGCAAAAAGTATTAACATTTATTTCTTCACATTCTTTTGATAGCTGTAGTTCATTTAGGAAGGTTTTAAACTATTTTTAAACTCAGGAATTTACGGAAAGTACCTTTAGGAACTAAAAAGATAACAGTACTTTTAAAAAAATATTTCAATATAAGATTTCAGCATTTAACAGTCCAAGGGTCTTTTGTCATGTTTTGTGTTTCATAAAGGGTCAGATGTTTTTACTTGATGGCAGGTTCTGGATAGCATTCAGGCTACTATGGCCTTTAGTCTCTTCTGGTATGGCGCCATGCTGCTGGAATACATGCAGAATGTGGTTTGTCTTGCTGAAATAAACAAGGCCTTCCCTGAAAGGATGGCATTATGTGCTGCTTTAAAACCTGCATATATCATTCAACATTAATGGGGCTTTCACAGATGTGCAAGCAACCTATGTCAGCCAGTTTAAAAATTTGCCAAGTTTTCTAAGTTCCTTGTTCCTGCACCTTAATAATTTTTGTACTTCTGCATCATTGGTTTTGGTTACCTTTTGTTGCTTTGTACTCATTCCAATTATTTGTTTTTACACTATGTTCTGGTCTACATTTGGGTCTACCTTTGAACTAAACTGTGAGATTCTTCATACCCACTATCAGCTGATGTTATCACTGCTTCACTACTGACTTCCTCAGCTGAGGCCATCCATCATTGGTGTTTCGACCCCTATCTCGGTACACTCTCAGGATGGAGGGTCCACAGTGATGATCAGTCGCTCTGCGTCAATAGTGGGTCTCCAGCTACTTCCTTCTCGCTTCAGCCACACCCAACATGATGCCCTTTCAGCTGCTTGTGCGATCTTTTGCACTGCTGTTTTCCGGTTCTGCCCAGTCATGCCTAGGGAGCTCATCATTTGCCACACTGACTGGGCAGGGAAGCCCCTACATCCTACTTCTACGGGGAAGATCCAGGTTTGCCAACCCTTCTCTCTGCACTCTGCCACCAACTCTTCATACTTGGTT
>VUQH01063663.1:4812-22788 GCA_015106775.1 Etroplus canarensis
CTTTCATTATTATAGTATTGAATTGGTGGCAATGCTGAAACTTCATGGTTCAGCTTTTCCTTTGCTAACGAGTATGGATCCACACCTATTACGCAGGTTTTCTCATCGTATCTCTTTCTATCCTCCATATTTAATGATTCGACATAGTCTTTCTCCTTTTGCCTTTTCATGATTTTGATCACAAGGCGAAGCTGACTTCAAAACAGTTTAAAATTCATAAACAGCGGTGTGTGTAAACAAGTATAGCTTGCCAACAAAGATGGCGTCGCTAGGGAGGTCAGGTGACAAAAATGTATACAAATATATATAGTAGCTTTCTTTTTCTCAACAGAGATTTTTTTGAACTGGCTTTCTCTCAAATACATGCAACATTTGGTGGCTGTGCCCTCATGAGCACACACTTCTGTTTCCATGAGCATATGTGTGACACAGTGGTGTTTATTAGTTTGCCCTCTGCAAATATTTTATTGCCCAGTACTTTTTTTTACATGAGTAAATATAATCAGCTGCTTCTACAGTGACTCTTTAATCCTTTTGCATGAAAGACTTTGAGTATACTATCTTGAACTGCCCCTGGCGACGGGTAGCCCTTCTTCTCCTCTGCAGCCTTGGTGAGCTCGACATAGTGGCACACGAACCAGTTTTATGCCCATAGGTTCTGGTTAGAGTGAGCCTCTAGCCTGCACTGGATTTCCTTAGCAGAACAAGGACTACTGTTGTCAGCTGTAGTCCAAGATTGTTAGTGTGTTCAACTGTGGGATGAGAGCCTCTCTGAGGAATTAGCTGCTTGATATTGAGGACCACCACACCAGCACCCTGGTCAGTGAGCCAGGTGGTAAACATGAAAGAGAAGGCTAGCTTGTTAACAGCGACCGACCTCTCATGTAGTTGTCCGTCCATCAGTCGTGGATTGTGTTGTTCTTAAACTGATTTTAAAAAATGCCAGAATAAGTTGCCAGACATCTTTGGTAGGTCGAAAAATATCTGGGCTTTCTGCCTAGTAAAGTCTGCATGCAATGAAACCCTGTGAGGTGTGATCAAAAAGTTGTGGGACAGTGTCTATTAAAAGCTAAACCCCATTAAATTTGGTCGTTATCCACTTCGAGATGGTCTGCTTGTGCAGCAGCGCACTGCTCCCAGCACTCCTCTCCTGCTACTCTCCTGTAAGTGTTTTTCTCTTTGTCAAAATAACAACCCTTTAACTTGGATAATGACAGTTTCACAGGTTCCTGCCAGCTGGCTGGTTAATAGAACTGATCTTTCTGTCCTCATGGGACTTTTTCACCCTACTATTTCTTTATGGCCCTGACCATCCCTGTTTTACTGTTCATGTGTTCTCTGACTGGAAGCACAGAAGCAGAACAGTCCACTAGGCATGTAAGGATGATCCAACGTTTTCTGGTTCCGAACTGATACAGATACCTTGGCTTCTACTGACACTGAGATACCCTTGTCAAACTAGTAAGCTGTATTCCTCACTGTGACAAAGAGTAAGACTACTGAATCTTCTTCTGCTTTATTCAGCTGCTCTTCATTAGGGGTTGCTACAGCTGATCAGCTGCCTCCATCTCACCCTAACCCCTGCATCCTCTTCTGTCACTGCAACCCTCTGCAAGTCCTCCTTCACTACATCAATAGTCTTCCTCTTTTCCTCCTGCCTGGCAGCCCCCATCGTCAATATCCTTTACCCAATATATCCACTATCCCTCCTCTGCACATGTTATATACCCACTATCCCTTGCTGTTAGTTACAGCTGTGCTAGTTTTTCTTTGCCCCTCTCAGTCTTAAGTAGTCTAAGTGCACCTTCTTAGGTGATGAGAGATGTTGAACTGAAGGAATGTTAAAGGAGTTGCCGACAACACCTTATGTTAGGTGCAGTAGGGGCTCCCATACAAGTGTTGCACCAAGGGTACATTTGCACATGCTCTGTGTATGCACGTGCATATGTGTAGGCTTTCTCAAATAACTTATTAAAGTTTATACGTTTCTCTTCTGTCAATATTATATTTGACAAGTGCTTTGGGGCAGTAAATAACTGAGCAATATAATAAACTGCTTCAACAGTGATTCTCTAATCCTGTGGATGAATTCTAACTCGGTGGTTTTGGACTTGGAAATGCATGTAATGGTTCTTCACCTGCTCTTATTTCTGGTCAGGTTGGCCCTTCAGCTTGCACCTAAGAGAATAACTACCATGATCAGCTGCAGTCCAGCACTATGGTGCTGGAGTATGTCCAACTGTGGGACAAGAAGCTTATTAGTGAAGAAGCTAATTAACGTCGAGGACCTCTGCAATAGCTTTCTGGTCAGCTAGCCAGAAAATACATTAACAGAAGTGCTGGGACTGGCTGCCTAGTGAAAAATGATTTTTCAGAATACGAGTGAGGGGACCGTTCTTCTTTCATTGAAAATAAGATTGCCAAATGTTCTTGGATGACCCTTAATATAGCTGCTGGCCCACCCAAGTAAGGTGAATGTGTTAGAAACACCAGTGAGTTCTGTTGTAAACCAAAATTCTTTCTTCAGACAAGACTATATTCTTGCTTCCTTCCTTCCCTTCTTTCCTTTTCCTGCCAGTGTCATCTTATTTCAAATGAAATACGTCACTATTCTGATACCTCTTGGAGTCCATGGCTTTTATTATTCCTTTACTGCGGAGACATTATGTTTTCGGGTTGTCTGCCTGTCCATCTATCATTTACAAATCTTGTTATCACTATATGAGTGGACCTGTTTGCTGGATCTTTACCAAACTTTGTGTGGTTAATGCTTATAAAGGGTAGAAGATCTAATAACATTTACAAGATTGTGGGATCAAAGGTCAAGGGCACACAGGGTCAGATTTAAGGCTGGTTAAGTTCTAGGCATTTCATTGTATTTGGTAGATCTAATAGCAACAGTGCTCTTTAATGCAGGGCACACAGTATAGGCTTGTCACAGCGATTTCTTTTGTTGAAAGATATGTTCTCCCAGAAAGAAATGTTGTAAACTATATTATTTTTGTGTTAAGACCATTTTATGCCAGTGGTGTAATGTGACATATTATATAAGCTTAAACAGAAAATAGTCCCGAATAATCCATTATCTTCACCTCAGCTGGTTTACTGTTATTGGATGTGTGCTGTACTCCATTAGGTTTAGGTGTAGGGTGGCACATGTCTACAGAGTTACTTGCAGTAGTCACTCATGGGCTTAAAAGATTACTGAAATGTAGCGGTTGTAGCTTTTGTTATTAAAAAATGTAAAACTCCTAGGTGCATAGTACTGATTTTAAGAGTTGAGTTAAAGCAAAAGCTGCAGATGTCATTATCTGGAGGTGGAACAAGTGTTAAAGCCTGCAGTAGCTGTTGCCGACTTTGCGAGGACACATTCTGACGAGTGTTTACTTTCTCCGCAGCATAAATATTGCGGCCAAATGTGATTGAGCGATTTGCAAGTCCATGAGATTTTATTTTTTTTCTGTGAGCTGAGATGGGAGGTTAATCTTGTTGTTCCTTGAAGCCCCTGACAGGATCAAGCTAATTAGGACAGGCTTGAGGTAGACTGAACTCTACAGCACATGAAATATGTACTATACAGTAGCGTGTTTACGGGGGTGGCAGTGAGGAAGGAGCTTTCTTCTTTCACTGTAAGCTACAGGATGCGTAGTCAAGATTGTAGGGGAAAGAGGTCCTTTACTTTTATGTTATAGATTTCATGTGTTTTTTAAATTTTTTAAAAACTAAAAAACGTTCTCTTTTTGCAGATTGTTGTGATTGATCTTTATGGTCTGTTAGCAGAATGTGAAAAACAAAAGCAAGACAAGAGCTAAGTAGATGGAAAAATGATCAGACAAAAACTGGAATCTTTTTTCCCCCATAGATGTTCCTGTCAGAGAAACCTAAGACCTCTTTATGGTTGACAGAATGAAAAGCTGTACTCTGAGTTGGTCAGTTTTAAGTTATTTAGCAGTGCAGGATACTCGTGCTGACAGGGCAGACAGCTTGAACAGCCTAGCAACTGGCCTGAACAGTGTTGTCCAAACATTTTCTACTTTTTGTCACATTTATTTGGCTTTACAGTTTATGTGATCACCCCTCTCTGCTACATTCCAGCTGGAGCTCAGAGGGGTTTTAGGGAACAGTAATGGAGGCAGTCTTACAGCAGATTTAGTCCTGCTTGTTGTGCTGCATCGTCCCTGTCCGATCACTCGGAAGTCATGTCATTATTAACAAATTAGTTACGGTCTGTGATGGTGTACTTATATTCATATCTACCCAGCCTTGATTGTAATACAAATACTACTGACAGGATTTGGGTCTAAGCCCTATATGGAGGCTGTTTGGCACCATCTCTGTAGGTTCAGGAAGGGAATCCTGAAGACTTTGTTGAATTGCCCTGTTTGTTACAATAATTCGGTTAAATATGAAAACTGCTTTCTTTATCCCAGTTTAACTTTTAAAGACACATTTTCTGAATACAGTGATACAAATTGTGGTACTGAAAATGGAATACAGTTGTCAGTCACTGACTGACTGACTAATTCACTGTCTGGTGTTTCATTGAATCTTGAAGTCGCTGCCTCTCCTTTTAATTTAATTGTTATTTATTTAAAACTTAAATACCAAAATGGGGAGAGGGGTTCAAAAGGAGTCTAAGCTGGGGACTCTCTTGTCCTACTGGGGGACTTCAACAGTCATGTGGGTAACAATAAAACCTGGAGGGGCGTGATTGGGAGCATCTGGCTGAAGTAACGGCCTGGGAGGTCTTCAACTTCCACCTCTGGTTGTGGACATTGGGTCAAAATGTAGAATGTTCTGGACCTCCTTGCTAACATGGCTGCAAGGAGCTATGGCTGTATGGTGATTGGTGCTTGCCTTGGCAGCAACCCCTGAACCAAGTGGTTAACACGAGTTGAAGAGAGCGGTGGAACTGAACTGAGGGAGTCTTGTCAAGCTTAGTTGGCTTCTGGGAATCTGGGAGTAGCTGTCGGAGCTCTGGTGGTGGCTGAAGCAGAAACTCAGGTATCGGAGGACTTCAGTGAGGCCATGCAAACAAGACTTTTGACCAGCCTCTGACTCACTGAGCGAGAGCTAATATTTTCTATTCATGCATTATAGGGCCTTTTAGAATAAAATGTGCCTTGAGATAACTGTGTAGTCCCTTAGACTGGGGCTATATAAATAAAACTGACTTGAACTGAACTGATATTTAACTATTTCTGTCATCTTTTTCTGACCAGATTTTTTTAGTTATGTGAACTTATTATTTATGCATTAAAAACATGGTTTCATTCCTTAATATGATGTTAAAAATAATTTTTCAATATTGATAATGCAGAAAGAACGTCAAACAATAATCAGTCTTATCAGTCTGCTTGTCTGTGTGCTTAAAGGCTATTCCTAGCTCTACGTATTGTCAGCAGTAGCCTTATCTGTTAAGGTCTCCAGTTCATTAAATGTGCGTTAGGTTACTCATTAAATCGCCTTCCCTCTCTCTGAGTGATATGGGAGAATGATTTCCTTCCTATCCTTTAACCAGTTATGGGCGATTTAAGTGCAGCTTAGGAGCCGTTGAGCCAGAACGACCTTTGGGACTCAAGCTGATGGTCCTCCCAGCACTGCATCTGGCAGGGGGCTGATTGATGTAGCCCAGATGGCTCATGTGGCATTTTAGGGTGTCTACAAGAGGTAACGGGAAGGCACAGATGCAGTAGGGTGGCATTAATTATAAAACCATTATTATTATCAGTATCATAGCTGAAATGAACCATAGACATCAATGCACAGAAATGGCATTTATTACTGTGCAGCCTCTGATTTTAATGTGGCGATCTGCAGTGGGAGAGCAGGAGAAACTAAACCACAGATGATGACAAAGGACACAAGTCAAAGCATTTGTCTGTTTCTCTGTTCACATTTGTGGTTCACTGTCCTCACCCTTGTAGTTGAGAAAAAGCGAAGAACAGTCTTTGTAGATTTTCCTTCAAATTAAACTTTGGTCTGTTAAATCCTGAATATACAAGCAAAACATTGTTAATGAGGAAAATCCGTCATTGTGCCGCTGCTTAGTGCCTTATAATGCTTTTCTCCCTTCCCCCAGTCACTGGAACTGAGTGATGTGCGGATTTTACAGTGAGCTGGATCACACGTTACTTTGCACTTTACTGAGCAAACCTTTGCTGGATATTGCCTTCCTCGCATTTTCTATTGGCTAGGTTGCTTAAACATTGCTGCTTCTAACCTGTCCCTGAAAAAGGGGACACATCTATTGGTAGAGAACTTGGGGAGTTAAACAAAAACATCGGCATCTGCCATATGTCTACACCAGCTCTTAGAGATTTAAAAGAAAAAAAATGGAATGAGGTCATTATAATAAGATAAGCATTTCTACAGTCTTGGAGAAGTTGTCCGTGTCTCATTTTTAGTATTGAAAGTTTGATAATGTAATTGAAACTAATAAATAAGAATTTCCTCAATTATAACAGTTAACGCATCATAGGTGGAGCTCTTGCTACTTTCTCACTGTAAAGAGAGGAAGAGGGCCAGAGAGACACCAGGCATTTATTTCCCACTTGCAATATTAACAGAAAGCCACATATACTGCTCCAGCTCAAGAGCATAAAATCAGTTATCATTTACTAAAAACAACACATTTCTTTCATACTGTAAGTAAGGAATATAAATCAGTTGAATTAATTGTTTTTTATATTGCACAAATTCACAGTACTCACTCAGTGTAGAGTGAAGACCCTACATGACAGAGGGGAGATAATGACATTTTAGAACCACCTGGTAAGCTGATATCCTTTCATAAGTGGGCAAATCTGTTGAACAAGAAACGTGCCATTAAAGCCGTAATAACTGCGTGATTTCACTTTTTATAGCTTCTTTATGCACTATTCAAAAAAGTAAAGGAACACTTTACTGATATGGACTGGGTAATATTTTAGGAATTAAAGATTGCCACATTGTTTAATATAAGTACAAACACAATGCAATGATCTGCAAATATATACTGGGATATTTTATTCACATCCTCTCTTTATGTTAAAGGAAGAGGTGTTCAGATCCTGTTCAGACTTTTTTGAGATGTGTTGCTGCCATCAAATTTAAGACAAGCTAGTATTTTTCATGAAATGGTAAAACATCTCACTTTCAACATTTATCATTTCTATGTTATTTTGTGAATATTAAACTGTGAATGTATTTGTATTTGTGAATATATAATTGTGAAAATAAGGTTCATGAGATTTGCAAATAATTGCATTGTCTTTATTTATATTCTACACAGCACCTAACCTTTTTGAATCAGGTTTGTAGATCATGTAAATGTATGCGTGTTTGTATGCACAGACTTGCTTTCTCAAATGACTTGTTAAATAATGCTCTAAAATGTGTTAAATAATGCAACTTGCTATTTGCAGCTGTTAGCTGATTATAAGCTGAATGTTGATGGTGGTGTTCGCTTGGACGTATAAAAAAAAAAGTCAGTCACAAAACTTACTTGCCCTTAATATACCTGAAAGTTACTCTATTTGTGAGAGAATCAGTGCCATACTAGCTCTGGTATCCCCAACCCCTTCTTGAGACTGATCTAAAAAAAACCAAAACGCTTTCATGAGATAAGTTACATGAAAATAAAGATTCTTCACTCTGAAAATAAAAGGCTGCCACAGCTCAGATATATTCAGTATGTGAGGTGGATTGCAGTCTGTAGCACTTTGAGTGGTCAGTATGACTAGAAAATGTGAGCACATTGCATTTCTGGTTCAACAGCCACATGTTTACCATTTACAAAAGTTTGGCCATGTTCAGTTCATGCAGATGTGGCTGATTCCTGTGTCCCAGTTGGGGTGTTAAACAGTCTAATGTAAAGCACACTCAGTGTTGTGGGCATTTGCAGTTTTCTCTGTTGCTTGTTAGGGAAGATGAAACACAGACCTGCTCAATGGAAACAAGGTCAGCATCACTAGGGTGCTTGAGGGGTTGTGACTACAGCACAGATGGTGGCTCAATCATGTTGGTAAATATAGCAGCTATAAATTATCTCTAGAAAGCACACCAAGAGCTCAACAGGCTTATAAAGGCAAATCTACCATAATTTACTGCAATAAAATTACCATAAATAAAAAGGAATGAAGTCTGTCATGAGGTTTTATATTGATTTTACAACCATTACTGCATTATTGCAGCAGTGAGTAGTCCACTTTGTAGAACAGGCAGTCTTTGGTGGTCATACAAATTGTGTCCAAGTTAGGACCCATGTTTAAAGGAGCTTCAAATGAATTGTGTTGAAATGCTGATGTGTAAACCGGTTGTTTGACCTTGTTATCTCCTTTCTTTCTTTAAAATGAGCAGGTATTAGGTCTTGACTCCAGGGTTTAAAATTATTTTAAAACTATTTTCTAGAGCTGCATGGATGAATAAGTATTTTTTCCCCAGTATATTGGATGCTGAGTCAGAGCTATCCAAGAGATAACACTTTGTTGCTCATGGAAAGATAAAAAAAAGTCAAAAAGCTAAGATGTTCTTAAGGTTCTCTAACAGAAGGAACATATATGGAATCTACCATCAGCCTCTACTCTTACTCAGTGAAATGAGGTCAACTAATCAGCAGCCACAGTCCCAACCCCTTGGTGTTTGGCAGGTGTTTTGTTGCTTGCATGACTTCAATGACTTCGTTTGCCGAGTGCTCTTTGGCGCTGGTCTGAGGCCAGATCCTCTTCTTTGTTATCCTGGGAAAATAAAGTTAAGGATCAGTGATTGCAGAGGAGGTGTCTCTGTTACTCTGGTCCACTTTTATGTTACAGTGATCACATGGTTTACACACAATATCTGTGTCAGTACACGTTTCATGAGTTGCTTGGCTTGCGTTCGAGTGGGCGTGACAGATTTTGCAGCATGCTGTGGTGTAAATCAAACGTGCGTGTGGGCCATCTTGAGTCGTGAGTGTTTTTGGAAGTGACTGAGGCCAGACCTCCCTGTCCTGATTGTGGGTTATTAACCTTTGGGCTATGGCCAGCAAAGGAGCTTCCAGCAAAACATCCTGCTTCCTCCAGCTTGGCAGCTAACTGTAAGAGCACAAACACAACAATGAAGTCCAAAACAAACATAAAACGTGAAGCTTATGACAGACTGCAGAGCTATGTGATGGTTTGTGATTGCTGTAATTTCATGCTGAACATTTCAAAGTTCATGTCCTGTATGTCTTCTCAGTTCAGATAAAGATAGACTTTTAGAGTAGAGCTGAGTGATATGGGGAAAAATATATCTGTATTCATATCAGTCGATATCATATTGTAAGTATTGATTAATAATGATAAATCAGATGATTTCTGTCAAGCTTAAAATGTCCTTTTTACTCCTAAATGAGATGTGAAAATATCATAAGGTAAATTTTGGTGTGAATATCACTTATTGTCTTTCAGAAGTTGAACATGACACATGTACTGTAGAACATTATGCAACTATATTTTAAATATACACTTAACTAAAATCTGAACTCTGAGCAGTGAGAAGTTTTCAAGATTTTACAGGAGAACATTAAAGTTGCTCAACTCAAACTAAAATTAAAATCTTAATTCTGAAACTCTGAAATTTTAAATCTATAGCTAAAATTGTAAAGCTTTTGAGTTTTACACGAGAACACAGAGTAAATTCATTGATCAGTTTCAAGTAAATAAAGTGTGTATTAATATAAAATAGAATTCCAAATAAGCTGTCTCTTTACTGTGTCATTTCATTTGTTTTCCAACACTTTAAAACCATTTGAATCTATTCAAACCTACAAAGAAACATAAGAACAGTCAGTTTATACCCTCAGTTGTCAGGATCAAAGAGCTTCTGTCAGTCCTAAAGTCCTGACTTCACCTGTTTGGTCTTCAGGGAAACTGTGCAGTTTAAAGACATTTGTTTTTCAGATTGCAGCCTTGGTCAGTGCAGTGGGCAGTGAGGCTCAGATATGGTTCAGCTGTGCGATGGTCTCTCTGCTCTGTGTGTAGCTGAGCAGTCTGAGATAACTAGTAACCAGGGTTCATTACTTTAATCAGCTGCTTAAATTCCACATTTCCCACCATGCTTACTGGCACTGTATTTTTAATAAAATAAAGGAGTGTGTACCTTTGTGGTCTCACTGTGTGTTTTAGTTGTAAGGCATGGAGCTGGACAAAGTGGACCTTGTGGTCTGTGGTTGTTTCAGGAGGACCAGCAGCACCTGTTTGGGTCTGGGACTGTAAAGTCTTACATCGTTGTCTAAAGGACGGCCCTGCTTCACATGTTAAAACACATCAGTGTTATTACTGTGTTTGTGGGAGCATGCTTTGACACCACTTACACTGCAGCTTCTCTGCTTCCTGTCAGACTTTAAACACAAAATATCTCCACACTCTATCTCCCCTGACCTGTTTGTTCAACAACGTCCTTGTTTTTTGACCTTCGGGCTGTTTCCGTCACCGTGTCTCCTTTAGTAACGCTATCACTCAGGTTTTCCATCGTTATTTTCTCTTTTATCTTGCTCGCTCTCCTGATATGTGGTGCACTGCTGCAGAAGCCCAAACATTAGCACGTGTCCTGCTGCTGGCTGCTAGCCTACGCTCCACCTAACAAACATGGCTGCAGCTCCTTTCCAGCCACATGAGTGGTTTGAGCGGTGCTATTCTCATTAGGATTGGGTTTTTGTGTTTTCTGTCAAAACATGAACAGCATGAGTTTTAGCGATGTTATATCGACTGTGACTTAAATCTCTATCGAGCAAAAGTTCTGTCGTGATAAATATTGTAATCATTTTATTGCCCAGCTCTAGTTTAGACAGATTTTGTTTTTATTATGCCTTTGTAGATGCCAGGATTTGTGCCACTTTCACTAAATTTAAGTTTCATGCAAAGTTGCCATTTCTCTCACTATCAGAAACTCTGCTCTGAATGAGGAGCCTCTGTGTTTTGATTATTGTACACCAACCAGGGGATGGTTGACATGCATGTGTCAGCGTGTCATTGTGTCAGTAAACCAATAAGTCAGAGGAGATGTCATTCAAAACTGAGACACTAGTTGTCAAATATGTTACAAGAGATTTTAATGAAACTGTTCTGGTATTTATTTACACTTTATGAGAGTCAGTCATTATCCATACTATGCTAGTTTTAATAAAAAGAGAAACAGATGGGGTCATTGTTAATAATAACTAAAATGAGTCATCAAATATACTTCTGCGGCCATTAATATACTTAGACATCCTTTCCAGGTAAAGTGTGTGTGGGAGAAACTGAACTACTTAGCAGCTTTAATGAAGACAGTGAGTAATGTGTACTCTGCTACACGTGCTGCAAACACTGCTAAGAGTTTTCAGACCGGCTCTGCTGGATGAACTATGAAATGATTCCAAGCATTCATATTGTATTCGGCACACATCGGGCTACTTATAAGGCAATGCTGTGATGGTATTATATTTATAGGTAAGTGTTAGGTTCCTTTATAGAAAGGAAAACATGAGAACTCCATTTCAAAGTCATTCAGACAGTAATGAAAGCTCATCCATTGGCTCCAACTCAATCTTGTTTTTCATGTTTTATGTTCTACTTCAAGCAACTTTGATTAATATTTTCAGCAGAAGCAAGCTGGGCCTGCAAATGTGACTGAGCCGGAATGTTTAATTATGCAACAGATGTGCACGTCCCCATAGCAAGGACACACCTGGGATTAAAGCATTCAAGTTCAGCTAACATTTTAATCCACCAAGCATTAAATAGGTGAGCAGTGAACAGTAGGCCATGGGGTTAGTGTGATCCGAGAGGTTAGATTGCTACGTGCAGAGACAGTTCCAGACATGTTTCAGCATTGTAGCTGTAGTGACTCATGTAAACTGATAGCGTCAAACCTGGTGCAGAGATGTTTAAGTGGGGGTCACTGTGTCTACACAAAACTTGCTGAATGTAAACGTAAAAATTAAATGCATCCACTCTGAAATTTGCTGGTGTCTTTTCTTCCAACAAAAATGTGCTCTACATCTAGTCTGTATATAGCAGTGTTGCTGTGTTCATTGTCACTCAGCTGATAAAATATCTGCGGGTTAAGATGACTTGCTGAAATTCTAAGCATCAGAATGAGGAACAGGTGATTTTAGTGACTGGCTGGTCCTAGTATTTCAGAAACTGCTACTTTTCTCTAGGGTCTGGTCTGAAATAGAAGGAAATATCCGGGGAGCAACAGTAACTCCAGTAATCACCTTGTTTCAGCCAAGTAATGCAGAAGAGCATCTCTGAATGTACAACACATTAAACCTTGAGGCAGATGGGCTGCAGCAGCAGAAGACCAAACCAGGTGCCACTCATGTTAGCCAAGACCTGAGGTGCATCGGCTCATAAAAATTGGACAATAGAAGATTGGAAAAATGTTGCATAGTCTCACAAGTCTCAATTTCTGCTGCGAGATCGGTAAGTTCTGAAATTTCCGGTCTGAAACAGGCTGGTGGTAGTGGTGTATTGGTGTCGGGGATGGTTTCTTGGAGCACTCTGGACCCCTTGTCGTTGGGTGTTTAGATGCTCTTCTACAGATTTTGTTTATAACGAGGGGTTATTTGAGTTACTTTTGCCTTCCTGTCAGCTCAAAGCAGTCTGGCCATTTTCCTCTGACATCTGTCATCAACATGGTGTCTTCACCTAGTAAAACGTTGCTCAACAGATATTTTCTCTTTTTCCAGACATTTTCTTTAAACCCTAGAGATGATCATGTGGGAAAGTCCCAGTAGGTCAGCAGTTCCTGAAATACGAAGACCAGTCCATTGGGCACCAACAACCATGCTGCGTTCATAGTCACTTACACCTTTCTTCCACATTGAAATGCTCGGTTTGAACTTCAGCAGGTTGTGTACATACCTAAATGCACTGAGTCGCTGCCATGTGATTGGTTGATTGAATATTTGTGTTAATGAGAAGTTGAACGGGTAAACCTAATGAAACTACCAGACAGTAATGCTAGTCCTCTTTAAAATTTAAGTTTATTCAACTTTCAGTTGGCCTACACCATAGTAATTTCCTTGAAGATTTTCTGTTTTTTCCTACATTTCCTTTGAATATTTCATATGGAAACATGCATTAAGGAACACTTTGCCATCTTTCAGTCATTATGTCGAGAACTGTTATTGAAATTTTAGGTCTATGGCATCAACCTCTTCGTCATCTTCTTTTGGCTGCTCCTGTTATGGTTCGCCACAGCAGATCATCTACCTGAATCTCACCCTATCCCTTGCATCCTCTTCTCTGTGGTCTTCCTTCTCTCCTCCTGCCTGGCAGCTCCATCTTCAACATCCTTTGTCCAATATATCCACTATCCCTCCTCTGAACATGTCCAAACCATCTCAGCCTTGCCTCTCTGACTTTGTCTCCAAACCAGACACGTTAAAATCAACACTTGCCATCATGTTTATGAATAATGTCAGTAAATTTCAGTAAAGCAGACTTGGCATATCTAGTGCGAATTCACTGCAAAAAAACAGACACAGGGGTCGTTATTCCCTGGTAATACAAGTCTGGTGCATTGAAGGCCTATTCGCAAGGGATTAGTTTTACTTGAATGTAAAACTAATCCCTTGCGAATGCCATCTGTAGTCAGCTGCAGACCTAATGTTAATGTTAATAGACTGTCACAAAGGTTGAGCCTGTTGAAACCAGCTAAATGTTCCTTATATAGTGCTGTCTATTCCCTACTTGCATGGGGCTAATACCATGACATGACTTCTGTGTTTGGTAAAATATGGTAGGCACAAGTTTTACTTTACAATTTGAAGACATGGCTGAGTTGCATGAGATTAAGATCAGTGGCAGCCACTGATGTGATTGCAACTGACTAGATTCTCCAGTGGATACTAGTCTCATGTGACTAGGACTGTACTTGCTGTAAAAAAAATAAGACCGCTGTGAGTTGTTCATTTGTTGCTGGTTGTTGCCTGCCCCAGTATATAATACAGTGTTCTTAAAAAGATAGCTACACTTTTGTTAATAGTCTGATATTTGTTGCTCATTACTTATGGCTTGTGTCATGTTATGCTTGTAGTTCTTTGGGCCAGATGCATAATACAAACTGTGGTTAAATTACTCTGTTTTTTTCCATGATGCTCACTGATCTAAGAATTTGTCCATCAACTTGTGGTGACATGCATCACCATAATGCCTGTATGTGGAGTTCCATAAAAAAAGGGCTGTGTTTCTGATATGCTACCAGCATCTGTTACCCTTTATATCTTCTGTTTGTGTTGCAGGAAGGCAGTCTAGATGATAAACATTCATGAATGCCAAGGCATCGACCAGCTGACAGCTCTGCACAATTTTTAGTGCTTTATGGATTCATTGGAATGATTTATAAAAAATGTGCTCATATCAGAGGCTGCCAGCCGACAGCATTAACTTGTGTGTGATCATAACTCAAGTAAACTTAGCTTTAGAAGACTTCATTATTGTAGGGAAGAGATCACTGAGACTCACTGACTGCTGCTATTCAGGAAAATTGCAGCTGAAAAACTGGTGCAGTGTGCTTTTCTCATGCTGCCACATGTGCAGGAACGCACACATGTCACAAGTAACAATGGGCTCATGGGCACGCACACTCACATACCCACACAATCAGTCGTGTAGCACACGCATTTGGAGTCTGTCCCAGGACTCAGGTGGAAGCTTTGGCAGCATTACCGACCTGTATGTTTTTTTTTTTTTTTTTTTTAATGTTGGACTGATTTGCAGCTGTATTATATAGAAAAATCTGAATATTGGCTCAGCCTCTTCGCAAGACAATATAAAAAGACTGTTTGTGATCAGGGAAACTTGATCAGAACATCCTGTTTTGGAGGAAATGTCATGCTGCACCATGGTCACATTCACTAGCATTGTTCAAAGCCAGTGAAAAAAGCAGTGTGTCTTTGGTTTTTAGGATTTGACTTTCACATCACTGGACACTGTGCGTATCTTGTACCCCAACAGGATTATTTTTTATGCACAAAAGATGCTGATTTGAGAACACAAACTGCTGACATTGAACAGAAGCAGAAGTTGAGTGAGGAAATAGTTTTTGTCACTCCATACAGCCAGGAAGAAGGATCAAAGGTGTAGCAACAGGCAGGCAGCTGCTTACAAAATCATTCCTTCTTATTGGTATCATCATTGCACTAGACTTGTCCATTCAGCACCCTCATAGAATGCTGCTTTAATACAGCATAAGAGTAGTGATGACACCCAGAATATGCACACGCTAATATAAATGAGCTCCTTTAGTTGGGATCATTTTTAATGTATTGATGATTATCATGATGGAAGGAAATGTAGCATTCAATGGCATCTCAGTGATAAATAACAAAAAAATTTAAATTAAAAAACAAAATAAAAGTATAGATGTAAATGTACATAAATGCAATATCTATATATTACTTTATGCCTGCTGTAGCTGAGAGCTATTGTACAGACTTTCGGACAGCGGGACGAAGGAATTCTTAAGTCTGTCGCTGAGGACAGTCTTCTGGCTGGCGAGTGTGCTGTGCAGAGGGTGGTGGGCTGCTCTCTTCACCAGTCTGTCCAGTCATGGCGCGTTCTTCTTCCTGCAGTTTCCTCCCCAGCACACCACTGCACAGAAGAGGACACTAGCCAGCACAGAGCGGTAAAGCATCAGTGGCAGTTATTTGCAGATATAAAAGGATCCTAGCCTTCTCAGGAAGTACAGATGGCTGTGCCCCTTGCTACAAACAGAATCCATGTTTGGTGACCAGTTCAACCTGTCATCCAGGTGAAGCTGCATGTATTCATAGGTCCTGCCCACCTCCACATCGTCCCCCTTAATGGATACAGGCTGTACATACGGTTTATTCTAACAGAAGTCCACCAGCATGTTCTTGGTTTTGGAGGTGTTTGGTAGCAGATGGTTCAGTTTGGACCACTTCAGGTCAGGCCAAGTCCTCAGCCAGGCTGCTTTAGTCTTCCTCTTGTCCCTCCTGTCCCTCGTTGTCTCAGCTAGCTATCACTGTATCATCTGAGTATTTCTGCATATGGCAGAGCTTGCAGTTATTTTGAAAGTCGGATGTTTGCAGAGTGAGCAAGATTTTGTAGATAAGTCTCATTTTCATACTAAACAGCAGTGCACTAGCTTTGATATCCCTTAAACATTGAAATTGAATTATTAGGATTACTCTTTATGAATATGTGGTCTTGTATTAAAAAGATAATTTACAGGCAAAAATGGGGAGACCACCTCCACTATCATCAGTAAAATTCTATCAAGCTTTCATAAATTTTAAGCTCCAGGGGAAAAGTTAAGACATTCTTTTAGTCAACTGAAACATATTGGCAGTGAACTTATTACAGCATTATTACAGACTGTCCAACGTATCATTACTGACACAAACTACTCTCATTTTGAGTGTGCTCTCAGGGATCATTACAGTTTTTATTTTACCTGAATTATACAAGATTTTCAATTTTTACCAAATGCCTGTACTCCCATAATAAATTTTGATTGTTTTGTGTGTCTGTGTGTTTTCACACTGGTGTACAAACTTTGCTGACACTGTTAATACCTTCCACATTTATTGCCTGGCTTACCTTTGCATCGTTTTGTTGGCTCACCTTCTACCGACCTCCTCCTCATAATTTTCTTCTTCTTTCTCTCAGTCCCTGTTTTTCCATCTGTTTGTCCTGAGTCATAGCAGATCTGCGTGAGCTGGCTTGTGTGTGTCTGTGTGTATTGCAACACACACTTTTTTTGACATTAAGCTGTAACTGAATTGAGCCTTGTAGACCAAATTGTTTTCTAAAATGGCTTTGATTCATATTTTATCTGGAAGTCCCTTTGAGTTCAAGTGTGACGGCTGTGCAGTGAACAGACTAAAGAACAGTTAAAAAAAACAAACAAACAAGAAATGCTGCTTTCATTTTGTTGTAAATGTGGCTGATGCAGGCAAATTCTCTTTTCTCCCCGGGGAATGCAGATAGTGAGCCTAGTGAACTGCAGCATAATGTTTGAAAAACACCATCTAATCTAAAGTTTTCATGAAAAAAGGTCATAAAGTGTGTCATCTTAAATTACAATTATACACTGTTTAAGGTTCCTCCCCAAGCATATTTGCATATTTATATGTTTTTGACCAAAAAATAATCCATACATGCATAAAAATATCTTGAACATAAAGCTATACTCTCATTTTGAATACATGGATCTGCACATATGTAAATTAGACCCACATCGCCCCTCATGTGCTTGCCTGCAGCCCAACCCCACTCACTCACAAGTCCTCCTGTTACAGGGAGGCTGATACATTACTGGATCATGCTGTTTAAGTGTGCTTTCTTAAGCAGGAAAGAAAAACACAGTCTTAATTTGTACATCTGACAATCCAGTATAGGAATCTTTAGCATTCAAATGAATTGAGATAATATGCCGGTAAACTTTTTTTAAAAAGTCAAAAAACCATCACTTCTTACATCGTTGAACTCTAACACAGACCCAGAGGGGCGTGTGTGGGGGATGTGGAGGATCACTTCACATCAGGACCAACATGATAGTCCTGTAAAAAACACCCTCATTGGTCCTCGTGTTCAGTCATCTTTGACAGACGGCCTGGACTAAGAATGAAAACAGAGCACACTTGGTTAACCACGCTGACACAGGGGCCAAACCACACATTTATACTGGCAGTTAGCGCAGCAGGACCCCTATGGGAATAATCTAGCATGCTAGCTTTGTATTACGTAGCCTGAGAGAGCCTGACTGTGCTTTGGAAAAGTAATGACTTGCCATTACTGGCTTGGGAAATTATGAATGTATTCCATTCCAGCAGTCAGTTGGATACAGGAGTGGAGTGCTTATGAAAACACTTGGTTGTTGTTCCTCTGAGTAGTGTGAGGGGCCAGCACACAATTTAAAGATGATGATTAAAACATGTGCAATGCCTCATTGATCTAACCAGTCTCATCATTCATACAAACTTTCTTGGTGTTTTTTTTTTTTTTTACTTTGCTGACA
>VUQH01063694.1:0-11044 GCA_015106775.1 Etroplus canarensis
AGAGAGGCAAGGCTGAGATGGTTTGGACAGGAGGGATAATGGATATATTGGACAAAGGATGTTGAAGATGGAGCTGCCAGGCAGGAGGAGAAGAGGAAGACCACAGAGAAGATTCATGGACGTAGTGAAGGATGATATGCAGAGGGTTGGTGTGAGGGAAGAGGATGCAAGGGATAGGATGAGATGGAGGCAGATGATCCGCTGTGATGACCTCTAAGAGGAGCAGCCGAAAGAAGAAGATTATTTCCAATGTAGACTGTTTCAGCTCTAAATGAACTCTACAATTATTACTTTTTCTAACAGTAAACAAGTTACTAGGCCTTAAAAGGATATAGTTTATACTTTAAAAGTCTGTAATTGACAAT
Source organism: Etroplus canarensis (assembly GCA_015106775.1). NCBI lineage: Eukaryota > Metazoa > Chordata > Actinopteri > Cichliformes > Cichlidae > Etroplus > Etroplus canarensis. The sequence goes on from VUQH01063694.1 coordinate 366, forward strand.
ATTTCAGTATGAAAAAGGAGGAAACTTCTTTTAAACGCAAGTATTCAAATTTTTTTATGGCACAGCCATACTGAAAAGATGCCATTGACTGTCCAGAAATGTGAACAATGAATGCATGGAGTTGCAAAGTAAATACTTTATATTATGATACACAAAGGAGTCCGCGTGACACGTTAGCAACATGACGGGACTGGTTAGGGTTAGGACACACTGCGCAGGTCATGTACCCTCATTATACCAGGATGGTTTGATCCAGCCTGGCACGTGGCCCATGGCATCACCTGTCAATCACTGCTACCTTGAGAACTAAAATATTGGAGTCATGGTTAAATTGTAGCAGCAATGCTACTAAAAACAGGGAGACACAAGTGTCAAAGAAGGCAAAAGCAGACATGGCAAAATTCTGGCATTATTCAGAAGAATATGTTTTAATGGGATTTACACCAGTGTGTTGCAAACCACTCATGGCATTGTGTTTTTTTCTGAAGGGAGAAATTAGCTAACAGTGGCATGAAACTGCCAGAACATCTTAAAAAATAAGTGCAAAGCACTGATTTCAGTGCAACAATGTTCTTCAGTGTTGACAATTTGCAACTTTAATGTGTCAGTCTAATTTTTCGTCTTCAATCAGAATCAGAATACTTTATTAATCCCAGGGGAGAAATCGAATTATGTTACAGATGCTACATGTAAATAAACAGATATACATGTAAATAAATATAAATTTGAAAGGTAGAAAAAGAGTAAAATAAACAAATAAACATGTCTGTATAAACTGCAATATGTAACATAAATAACTCTAAAGTTAAACACTATATAAAACATTTACGAGATGTGGCCATAAAAGAAACTGGACTAGGTGTCACAGTGAGGAGTTACAGAGTTTGATGTCCACAGGTAGGAATGATTTCCTGTGGCGTTCTGTGGTGCATTGTGGTTGAATAAGTCTGCTGCTGAACGTGCTCCTGTGACTGTATGCTGTCATGGAGAGAGTGTGAAGGATTGTCCAGTATTGTTTTTAACTTGGACAGCATCCTCCCAATAAATTTCTTAAGATTTCTTTTTTTTTGGACATTTTCTACAGAAATGTGGTCATAAATTCAGTTTGGACAAAATATCTTTATTATAATCCCAGAAGAGGGTACTTCAAGTTAATGATTATTTTTATATGCACAAATCTTTATTTATAAGTTAAATATTTCTTTGTTTACAAGTTTTATTTTTTATATATATATATTTTTTTAAATCTCCAGATAGTTCAAAAGAGACCACTACAGATGAGCAATGATTTGCTCATCTATAGTGGTTCATATTGCTTGTAAATCAGATACTGATGCCACAGTGCTGTGTTTTACATCTTTTTTCAAACAAAAATGCTATTCTCTAGTTAGGGGTACATCACTGAAAAAAGTTTGAGAACCACCGCACTAGAATGCTTTTCAATAACAGGAGAACCCAGAGAAAACCTGCGCAAGCATGGGGATACCATGCAAACATCACAATGAAGGGCCCTACCTGGGTTTGAACCCAGGACCCTCTTGCTGTGAGGCAGCAGTGCTAACCACCGATCCACCATAAAGCTTATATGTGGTTTAGCATTGTCTTTGTGAGCTATGCAACCTTCCCTGAAAAAGAGGACATCTTGAGTGGTGCATGTCTTGCTCTAAAACCTGTATATACCTTTCAGCACTGATGATGCTTTTACAGATGTGCAATTTGCCGGTGAGATAGACACTAATACACCCCAGTTCAGAGATGCAGGCTTATGAACTGAGTCTGCTGATAACAGCTGATAAAAAGCTGCAGTGTCCATGGTTTCCAAAAAGAAATTCAAATTTTGATTTGTCTGACCACAGACCAGTTTTTCACTTTGTCTCTGTCCATTTTAAATGACCTTTGGCCCAGGGAATATGGTGACCTTTCTGGGTCTTGTTCACATATGGCTTCTTCTTTGCATGAAAGAGCTTTAACCTGCATTTGTGCAATATCCCCCCTGGGATTAATGAATAAATATTCTGATTTTTAGATGGCATGGCATACTGTGTTCACAGACAATGATTTCTGGCACCCCCTGCCCCCTTCCAGACACGTCCCTTCAAACATTAATATTATTTCCCAAAAGTGGTCAAAAGTGGTCACAGTACAATAGCAAGAGGTGCAGCAAAGGTGGGCTGATGTGGACGTTTTGACATATAATATTGAGCCTGATAGAGCAAGAAATATTGTTCACATTAATGCAATAAATAAAGCAAATTTATGTGTCTTTGTTTTTTTATTGTCAGTGACATTTGATTGTCAACTACTTTGGTTACTAAACGGTTGTGACCACACAGCCAGACAATGTCCATGTCACGCACATTAACTATTTTTACCAGGAGCCTGTTTTATAAAATACAAATAACATGTTTATGCCATTTGCTCATAGCTAAAATAAATAAATAAAAAAATTGAACACAAAGTTCATCCAAGTAGGATGTCCAAGCAACTTTCAAGAAATATGTCAAGCAAACAGTGATGCTATGTTGTCCATTAGAAAGAATGCAGCTTTAGGACATTTTAACATTCACTTTTCAGGACTGGAGGCTTCTATAAACATTGTGTGAGTAGTTCACAAAAAAGCAAATATAGAGTGTTACCCTGTGAATTATTTTATGATCCAAGAGATTTATCTTAATGAAGGTGTCAGGGTTTGTGAGGAGGACCTAAAACTGGACAGTTTTAGTAGATTTAACAACACAAGAATAAACATAAATACTTAAGCAAATATTCAAAGTCTGTGATTGTTTGGGGTGTGCTGGAGAGCCAAGACTCATAACTGATCATCCATGCAGGTTCTAGGGTGAGGGTGAAGCAGACAGGATCCTTGGCTTCAGAGAGTGCAAGTGGGTTAGACGGGTTTCTTAGTAGGTCCAAGTAGAGCTCTTGGAGTTCTAGGAGGAGTAGCCAAGATTAGAAGTTAGACAATCCAAAAGATGCACAAGACAATAGCATAACTAATAGACGTGGCATTGCTTACTACAATTAGTGGTAGCTAACATTCCAGTAGAGAATGGAAAGGACTGCAGTACAGTACCACAGGTGATGAGATATGAAAAACAGGCGTGCAGCCACAACTCCACCCCACGTCCACATCCACACCTGAAGATTGAAACACAATGTTATTTAGCCCAACCCACACCTGACACAGAGAGAGAGAGCCAAAAGAGGGAGAGAAAGTGAGAAAAAGCAGGTCTGAACCTGGAGGGCAGGGGACTGACAGGAGGATGGACCTACTGGCTGGGAATCTTCATTTTAAATAAGTACATAATAATTTAGAGGCTTACACATTTCTCTCACATGCGGAAGGTTCCTGGTCCGCAGCTGGGAGGTGAAACAAACCCACCTTTGGGGGTCACAAATCAGTGTACTCCTAGTGTCAGTCCTAAGCCTAGATAAATAAGAGGGTTTTGTGAATGTGTGTGTTTGTGTGTGTGTGTGCGAGAGAGAGAGGATCAAATATGTGGATTCATTAGCTATGGTGGGAGAAGATGAAAGTACGTTTACGTAATGTCAGCTACAACAGGCTGCCTACTAAAGCTTTAATAAAAAGCCTAATAAACGCAGACAATGTAATACCATATTTTTCTCCCTGATGAACACTTTATATTTTGGTGATATAACTTTTACACTTCTACTTTTGTAAATATTAGTATTTTTATGTTTGCGTTGAAAATGTTACTTATGCTACAGTCACAAATGTATTATTTCATGTTTCCTGTAAATGTTTTCTTTGGTGGACATAATGTTTTTGATTCTGCGCCAGTCTGAGTGACAGCACTGATGCTTTAGTTCAGAGTTCAAACAGTCGTCACACTCCTCCACACAAAGGCTCTGTCTGTTTACTCATACAATAGTGCACTTCTTGTGGTGCTAGTACCCCCAAAAACTTGACACCCAGCCTCCACCATGCTGCTTCCCCAGCATGAAAACACTAGAAGCTGCCATTGCTCTGGTCTGCGGTTCTGAACTGAAACCTCAGGATGAATAATGATGTAACACAGGGAAGGGAGGTGAAGGGAAGGGCCTCCATATGCAAAGCTCTTGCTCTCTATGAATTCTCCTTGGGGCAAAACCTTTCGCTTGCGCTAACAGTGGGGCTTTTTGTATCGTTGGCATGACAACCTCTCGGCTAATGGCACAGGCAAGCCTATTGTGTCACTCATTGTCTGTTTGAGGCTTTCGCGCAAAGCTGCAGGCATGTGCAATTTAGGGTCCAATTTTTTTGACAGATTGCATGCTGAACAAAGCAGCATGAAGCCCTTAGAGAGGTTAATGCTGTCAGCAGGGCACATGGAAAATGAAGGTAGTTTGGTAAAACTGAATAAAATGTGTCTTTATTCTTGCAAGACTGTACATGCTTTAAATATCTGGACAGCAGGTCACTTTAATAGATTCAAAATGTGAACAAAGCTTTTGAGTCATTGAATGCAGTAGATGAGTGTATTCTTTGTATTTTGTGAAAATATTTCATTTTGCAAGCTGCAGTCTTTGGTTATATTAAATATAGATGCAATAATCTGCAGTAAGAGTCCAATTTGGATTGGCAAGGAGTGGAAAAGTAATTTGATTCCCCTACCACTTACAGAGAGCTTCACAACTAAAACATCCTCATACAAATGGTTCATTTCAAAAAATCTGTTGACTAAAAAGCTCTAATCTAACACATTATTCCAAGAGAAAAACAGGAAAAAGAAAATGCATATGAAATCATCCAAGAAGTAATAGACAGGAGGCTCAATTGGAAACCAAAGACTGAAGAGATAAAACAAAAACAAGAAAACACTTAAAACACACACACACACACACACACACACAAATCTGGAAAGCTGGACTACAAGATGACTGATTGCTGGAGGTGAAAAGACAAGAGATATATATACACTGAGGAGGGTAACTGACCAATTGTTATGAGATGTTTTTTTATCACAAAGCAGGTGAAAGTGCTTAGGTCAGGGCAGACAAAGGAGCTAAATACAAACAGGAAACGACTTAATAAAAAACATATTTCATAACACACCAGTTTTAACAATGTTATGTGTTAAATAACTTTTTCAAAGGAGAGCAAGTAGCGTCTTTACTTATATAGAAGTCATTGTTCTATTGTCATTGTCTGTGGATTTTGTTTGGAGTCCCTGTGTTTTTACGGATGTTTAGCTTGCTTATGGTACTTTCTGTTTATTGTTAAGGTGCCCTGATTCATGTTTTCTCATTGTGTTTTTAGGTTCTAGTTCATGGAGTTCTGGCTTTGAGTTTAGTTTCCTGAGTTACTTGTGTTTTGGTTTTTTATTCCTGCCTCCCCTGCGTATCCTGTTTATAAGGTTGTGTCTGTGTCCTTAGTATTCCCCTTTTGATTGCGTCCCTTTTCGTTTTGTGTGCCCGCTGTTCCCCATGTGTTGTGTCTGATTTTACTTCCTGTCTCTGTCTCCCCCGAGTCCCTGATTGTTCCCACCTGTGCTCCTCTTCCTCCTGCTTCTCATTAGTCATGAGTCTGTGTGTTTATATATACCCCCTGTCTATCTTCTGTTCACTTTGTTGCATTTTCCATCTCATCTGTGCATATCTGGTGTGTTCCTGATTTGTTTAGTCAGGTTTTCTCTATACTCTGGCCCTTTGTTTATGTTAAGAATTTTTAGACTGTGTACTCTCTGGAAGATCAGCATTAAATGCTTACCTTATGTTATGACTTCTTGCTGCAGGCATGATGGAGCACATGGATGTAGTGAAGGAGGACATGCAGAGGGTTGGTCTGACAGAAGAAGATGCACAAGATAGATTGAGATGGAGGCTGATGATCTAAAAGGAGGAACCCAAAGAAAAAGAAGACTGCAGCTGGAGATGGCTTGAAGTACTTATACTGCTGGGTAGTTATATCAATAGTAATTAAGCATCCTTTAATTGTAGATGTATATTTTTAAATCTGCAAAATAAGGCTTAAAAATAAATAGTATGTTGTACAAAGTAAAATATTTGCACCTAAAATACAATGCAGTAGAGGTAGAATGTAGCATAACCTAAATATTTAGGGAGAGTAGAAGTATGTAAGTGCTGTACTTCAGTAAATTACTTTAAAAAAAATTTCAAAGCTGAGTTCAAGGTGCTGATCGCAGACACTTTCTTCTTTAATTTTCAGTAAGCTGTCTGGAACAATAAAAAGACCCCCACCCAAGATTCTCAAGGTATGTACATTAAAGACATATCTAGGAGCAAGCTCACAAAGGGCTTAAACATAATCATTAATATCTTTAAAGCTATTCTGAAACATGCTGGGAGCCAGTGTAAAATGGTGAAACCAGCAGTGATGTGATCCTGTCTGGTTAAATGCCTGAGTTCTGTACTGTCTGCAGTCATTCAGTAGCTTTTTATGTTAAGTTATTAAAGCTGTTCACTCCGACAGGCTTGATATTATCCAGCAGGGAACCAATTGATGGCAGAATTTATTTAGCCATGAGCTAGTGACGAGAATTGAGTATTGTCTGAGTTCAGTTGGAGAAAAACATTTGACAGCCAGTTTTAGACTTCACAAAGGCAGTCATCGAGAACTCGGTGCATCTGTATGCCATCAGTATAAAAGACAAGGGGGAGTATCTGTAAAGAAAATTAAATAGGTTCCAAAATGGACCCCTGTGGCACATCACATCTAATAAATACAAACACAGATAAAAAGGTGTCTTCAGAGAAAGAGCTAACCAGTGAGATTGTAGAAATCAGCTGGCACATAGCCAGACAAAAAAATTATCCCAGAATTTTGGTGGGTTTTCCATACATGTTGCTGCTAAAAGGTTTACACTTAGCACAGCCTCTCTGCAGTCAATAGGCTTTTCTCATTTCATAAATTTGTGTCTCCTTTGTCCTCCTCCATGCTTATGCCTGTGATCCAGAAATTATCTCAATACGACATGTTAAAGGATGTTTTAATTCCGAAAAACCCATCTGGAGGAGAGAGCAGTCTTGCTAATTGAGGATGCAAAGGCGTATACTTTGTGGAAATGTTTTTAACTTATTGTATAAAAGAGGCATAACACACAGCTAGAATCTGCAAACCATGGTGGGAGGACGCTTTAAACAACTCATCCTTTTTCCTCAAGTTTTGTAAGATGAGTGAACCCACTGTTCACTGTGTGTGATTTTAAAAATGTTATACCTTGTCATGACACAATGCGTCATGTTTTAAATTTAAAAATGGTCCTAAATATTTTTTTAAAAGTGTCATAAGCATTGTTACTGATATAATGCAGTAGATATTTAGATGGGTTATAATTTATGATTGCATATACATATTGCATTGTATAATAAAATTAACATCACATCTACAACTGATTTACAGATCATAATAACATGGTAATAAACCAGCAAAGTAAAAAGGCAAGTAAGATTGTGATATTTGCAAGTGTGCTCTCTGGACTGGAAGTGATCTGTTGGTTTGGGGCTTTTCCTCCTAGCTCAAGAAGATTTTTCTGCAGTTGTTTTCCTATACTTTGTTACCACCAGTAGTTCTTTTATTCTTCAGATATCCCACACTGCTCCACTTGATAGATACACATTTTTTCTGCTCTGCTTTACTACTTTACATTCTTACAAATAAGGTGTTTCTTGCTGTTCTAGTCAGTTCTGTTTTTTTCTGTTGGTCCAGTGTTCATTGTTCTCTCATATTTGACCAGTCCATGCATAAAGAATCACCGGGATAACTTACACCTGTCACTCAGCCATTAACATTAAACATTAAAGTGGCTCTTCTTGTAAAACTGACAAAAAATAAAAATTTACTGGACACATTTCTCTCCAATAGCTATTTGTGCATTTTCTACATTTAAATTCAGCCATCCTGCAGCTTTTGTAACAGTTACTCCTCCGGAGCATTTGTATAATCATCACATTGGTCTATCCTTCCAGTGACATAGGATCAGTTTCATTATGGTATGACATTCACGTTTAAACCCCAGTGCTCAGAGTTTTAAAAGCTGTCATCTGAGTCCTCAGACATCAGCTGCAAAACTTCACAAAGCAAGGCAAAAGAGAAAACACGATGCTCGTCTCATCTGTTCAGTGAAATGCACAGAGATTTGAGAACTCGAGGGGAAATGTCTCTAAACAATCTGACAGAGACAGCCAGACAGCCGCTGCTGCATTATTCATCACAGCCCAAATAGAAAACGTGGATCTTTTAATCTTTTTCAATCACTGCCAAATGTCAGAGCAAATATTCAAAAGCAGTGTCATTTACAGAGGTGGTTTAATAGACATGCACAGTTTAACTTAGCAGGCTTCATAAAACAACCTGAACTATTTGTCACAGCTGTTGTTTGAAAAAAATAAAAGTATATTCATTATTCTGTCAGAATTGTTCCTAACAGCAGTTTTGTTTGTTTGCAACAAGAATTCCTCATTTAACTTACTTGTGGTTCACATGATTAAACCCATACAGACAATGCAGTGACCTTTCAGAAAAAAATGACAAGCCTGTCAACCTGTTATTGATTGCTATAACAATGACTTTCATTTTCCAGTGTACTGGTGTGTCCTGTGTGACACAATCACTTTTCATCAGCAGATGTTTGTCACTGAATATCCTAAGTACACATCCAGTGACCTCTTTGAGGACTAATTTCTTATCAGTTAATTGGAACAGTTTAAGGTAACTTCGTAGAGTGTTATTTAGGAGATGGAATAAACAGCAAGGTGATGAGAGCTGCCACAGCCCGAGAGGCAGGGTACAGCCTGATCAGGTGACCAGCCTATCACAGATAGCAAACTCAAGCTCAATTTAAAAACTGGCAATTTATTCATAAGCATTTTTGAGAGGAAGCCAGAATACCTGGAGAGAACCTATGCCAGCATGGGAAAACCCAAAATGGGAGGATCCAATATGCAGGAAGCCAGATAAGTTACCTTAAAGAGGGTTTTATTTTACCAGCAAGGTTTTGAAAGGAAAGTCTAAAGGTTTACATTCCAGGCAGGGAAACACAAGGAGCAGGGGCACATGGACGGGCATACAGAGACGACCCAACACAGAGCAAAAGAAACTACACAGACACTAACGAGCAAAGAAGAAACAAGAGGGAGAGGAGCACAAGTGGCAACAGTCAAGGACCAGAAGTAAAATTCAACATAATACATGAGACCAGACTGGTTACAAAACATGACAAGGCCAAACTTGACAAAAGACAGGAACACAGCAGAGAACATCTGGGAAACTAAATAACAAACGAATTTTACTCTAGTACAGTGTAACCATAACAAAGCATGCAATAACAGAATAAAACATGACAAGGCTAAACTAGAATATAGAAATAAACAACGGAAGCAATAAAAGATCATAAAAACTGAGAATTTAAAAAACCTCGAAGAACTAAGAAACTCAAAAAGCATAAAAGAACTCAAAAACATTCAGAACCAAACTACAAAAACACAAGACCATGACAGCAATGGTACAAACTGCCACACCTAAAACTGCAGCATAAAATCCTGCTTTTACATCAATGCGAAATAGTAAATGCTTGAATTCAGGAGTAAAATACTGTGGGAGGTGAAGCATTAAAGTGGAAAACTTAAACTTCAGAATGATTTATTCTTTCTTCGAGCGGTGAGTGTTTTTAGAACAGAAACTGGCCAAATGGCATGAGATAACAAAATGAACGTGTACACACACACACACACACACACACAAACAACAACCAACATGCATACACACAACATAGGTCGGGGACTCGTGGGGGGAGAGGTTGGGTCTCCATACACCCCAGTTTCTGGCACCCTTCCGGGGGTGGGGAGGTTGGGCTGGGATTGGGGGCCGGGATGGCTGTATCCCCGGATCATGGTGGACCTTTGAGAGCATCCTCTCTCCCGTGCACAGGGGGTGGGCCAACGTATGCGCGTGTGTGTGTGTGTTGTTTTTCTTTGTTTTTTCTGGTCTGTGTATGTGTGTGTGTGGTTGTTTATGTTTGTTTATGTATGTGAGTGTGACTGGATCTGGGGCTTGCTGACCCCTGTCTCTAAGACCATGGTCAATAGGGGGTGCCCCTCCTCGCTCTTTGCTGCTGTCTCCCCGGGGACGTGGGTTCTTGGGGTCTCTGGAGCCTGTGGCCGGAAGGCTGGGCATAAATGCTGGCCACCCTTCTTGGCGGTCCTGGGTGGCTGGGCCCTGCCTCAGCGTGGCGGGTGGTTCTCGGTCGCCAGTGCTCTTGGGCCTTGTCTCGGGCCTGTTCGGGGGGAGTGATCTCTAGCGGGGTCGGCTGCTTGGCACCTCGGTTCCTCTGGGGCTCCCATCCTTTGGCCGCGGGGGGGATCTGACCAGGTCCTTCCTCTGCCCCCCTGCTGGGGTGGGTGCGTGGCTGCCATGGGGATGAGTGACCTGGGTTTACGCCCCCCACGGGAGCTGCGGATGACCTGGGTCCTCTGGGTCTGCCTCTGTCTGACTTGCTTCTGGGTAGCACAGGAGCTGCGTACCACCCTCAGTGCTAAGTACATTCTATGACAAACACACACACTCACACATTCATATGTGTATGTTTATATGATTGTATGTTTGTGTATCATATGTCTGTTTTTCTTTTTTCAGTTGCAGTATGCTCTTTACAGATGCAGTGCTTGGTATCCTAATGTGCACTATTCTTTTTTCTTCTTTTTCTCTCTTTTCTTCTTCT
>VUQH01063697.1:4456-17846 GCA_015106775.1 Etroplus canarensis
TTCATCAATTTTGGAGGGATGTCCAGTTCTCTGTAACGTCACTGTGGTTCCATATTTTCTCCACTTCTTGATGACTGTCTTCACTGTGTTCCATGGTATGTAATGCCGTGTGAATTTTTTGTACCCTTCTCCTGACTCATATCCTTGAACAATAAGATCCCTTTGATGCTTTGTTGGCTCTCTGCGAACCATGGCTTTTGCTGTAGGATGCAACTGAGTAACTGGGCCGGCTGAACTTTATTTAGGGTTAAATCAGAGTCACTTTAATTTATGGCAGATGTGTAGCTGCTATAATGAAAGCAAAATGTGTTTCAATAAAGTATTAGTTTTAGGGTGTGGACACTTATATAACTAGCTATTATATATTTTTAACACCCCCCCCAAACAGATTTGTTTCTTTTTAAATTAAATTGTGTCACATTATGTCACATTAAGGGTGGAAAAAGTTTTGAAATTATTTATTGTGGTCTCATTTTTTACATCAGTAAATGTTGTTATTAACAGGGATACGTTCACTTTCTATATCCTCTATATGCTACTTTTAAAGTCCTGCAGAATCCCACATATCTTTTATTATCATCAAAGTAACCCTATCAAAGTTGGGTGGGCCAGCATTATAAAAAGGTTTCCATAAACAGCTCTTTAGTTTAATTTATTTGTCTGGGACCTATACATTTCCAGTGTGCATTCTCAGGACAAACTATACTCGTGTAGACTTTCACCTTGGTCCCAAAATAGTATTATGTAAATACATACAATTTATGTATATGCATGCAAAATAGGTCTACCCAGCTAGCAGACAAAAAATGTAACCTGTGGCAACACTTCAAAAGTAGCCCAGTTTCGCAGAAAACCCACAAATCTTCTTTAACTCTTACGCCCAATCCCAATCTCCACACTCATGGACTCACAGACTTTGAGGAGCACTCCTGCTAAGACCATGAGGACTTAAGGCTGTCCTACTGTGAAATCGTCAAGCGCATGAGGGCTCTCTCGCAGACAATTTGAGCCCTTCATGCACACTTTTCTATAACTCCAAATTTCTGCAGAATTTGCCTAGGGGAATTATCCGCAGTTCAGAGCGCTGTGACATTAAATGCAGGGTTACCAAGAGGAGCCTGAAAGCATTAAAAATAAGCAGCAACCGCCCCTGATGTTACAAGAAAACAGAGGTCTACATGAAATCAGAGGAATGGAAGCATTTGCCATATAAACTTAGTTTAGTCCAAGCATTAACCTCCTATGCGGTGGTTTTGCCTCTCATTTGAAAAGTACCCAGTTTGCAACAGAAAGAAGACGCAAACCCAGCTGTGGGAGTCACAAGGCAGTTTATTCCTAGTGCCTGTTCCAAGCCTGGATAAATGGAAGGGTTGCATCAGGAAGGGCACCTGGCGTAAAACCTGTGCTAAATCACGTATGCAGATTCAGCCACTGTGGCGATCCCTTGGAGAAAAGCAGAGTAGCTTAAAAAGTACTTTCTCTTTGCTACCTCTGACAAAAAACTCAAGCCAAGGATGGAATCCAAAAACTGCAGGTCCTCAAATGGCCACTTGGGGCCCAACTCCATGTTTACAGCCTGGTACAAAATCTGTTTTAGTCTTTATAGCTAGTTAATTAAAAACCTGTGCAGTGGGTTCATTTTTTTCAGGTTCATCCATTTGGATTTTGTTACGGCTTGAAGTTAGGTGCGTGGCTGCCAACACAGGCAGCTATCAGCCAGGCCTACCTGACAGTCACTAAATCGAGTCATTGAATTGATCTTCTCGACTGATTTTGTGACATTGGTGCCAATTGGAGTATTTTTAACAAGATTATTGGACAAATTATATGGCTTTCCATGTGATACAGTCTGTACAAGGGGTTTGTTCTCAAATTGGTGAATGATATTCTAGTATTTTATTAATCTGTTTGCACTAATTAGTGATTAGACTGTGTATGTTTGTATGATGTACCCATTAAGTATATGAATGTAGCTTCCTAACCAAGTTTGCCTGCATTAGCTGATAACTTAGTACCTTAGTCTGTTTTTCAAATATGGCCATTTTGGGTGATATCACAGTGGCCACATCCTTTGGCCACTTCATTAGATACACCTTGCTAATGGGAATGGACCCCCTTTTACTTTCAGAACTGGCTTAATTGCATAGATTCAACAAGATTTGGAAACATTCCTCAGAGATTGTGGTCCGTAGTGACATGATTGCATCACACAGCTGATGCAGATTTGTCAGCTGCACATCTGTGACGTGAAAATCCCATATGACCACATCCCAAAAATGCTCTATTTGTTTGAGATCCTGTGAATGTGGAAGCAATTTGAGTCCCGTGAGTTCATTCTCATCTTCAAGAAACCAGTTTGAGATGATTTGAGTTTTGTGACATGTTGCTGGAATCTATAAGATTCTATAAGATTTCTTTTTGTATATGCTTTATTAGCAAAATTTAAAAAAACAAAAAAACCCCAAAAAACCTAACTTAAAATTTGTACACTTACCTCTTGTCTACTCTGTATGGACAGCACTTAAAAAATGCTCAAAATGTATTGTGAAGATATATACCTGCCAGGTGACATTAGTTAAGACTGTGAGGGTTTAAAGCTTACGCCTTAGGATGGAGATTTTCCATGAATTTAACTCTCAGGGGAGTGCATTCATGTCAAATCAGAAGGCTCATGTTCTGAAAACAAAAATGATCAATTTTTGAAGTTGCATTGAGCTGAAATGAACACAAATCATATGTTAATAATCAAAGATTCAAATTTTCTGTATAATGTTCTATACTGGTATGGCATTTTACCTTATTTCACCCCGTTACCATTAGCCTTAATCTCTTACTCTTAATCCTACTAGAATTACTGCCCGTAGTTTGTTTTAGCCTGTAAAGTCCAGCTAGGACTTGTTGATTCAACTGGAAACTTTAATCAAGTATTATTATTTTTCTTATTTGGCACACAAAACAGAGCAAAATACAGCAAGTAGCTTGTTATGTTTGGCTATTTACATTGATTAACAGTGCAGTATGTATCTTCACTGTCCATTATATTACTATTCAAAACAGTCCACATCAATGGGAAGCCATCAAGTTTAAGGTTCATGCAACTGTTTAAATCAATCAGAATTGTTTGGTCCAATGTGATATAAATCATCATGACTGATGCCAGAGTCACAGTCAATGATTATTTGGTTGTCAACATGCTGACCCAAGTTAGAAATGCTGCAAACATTTAAAAATATACTTTCCTGTATAACTTGGATAAACAACACATATTAATGTAAATGAGCTAAAACAATACCATTTGTGCCACGGCACATCTGGAGGTAGTCTAAATGGTAGTCTGTGGACTGGCAACACCTACAGTTTGGTTAATTTTATCTGACAATGTTGTGATCATAAAATAATATGTTTGTCTGTAGCAGCAGCTTGGTTCTCCTGAACAGACTCCCTCCTGCCCTTCTATCTCTCTCTTTCTGTTCTGCTGTATATGTATTAAGCGACAAATGAAATGCTTTCTGAAATTTAATTTCAAGTCAACTGCCAATAATTACAGGCATTTATAACCTGTTAATTAAAGGCTTCAGCCCCACCGTGGGCAGAACTGCAAAAAGGAGAACCTCTGCTAACACTTCTAACTACTGCTTTGTATATGCCCGTGATCAGATGCCATTATTCATTTAAATTGGGGTTTCACTATGATTTGTAAATAAATTAAAAAAAAATGGATGTAGCCACTGTAAGGTCACCCACTAGTCTGTGAGCTCAAATTGTGACGTTACTTCATTTGGAAAAGAAGGTGAGGTGCTAAGTTACCAGCTAATACTGCAAGCTTGGTTAACATCTATAGACTGTATGGTTACACTGCAATGATACACAATTGCTAATGAGGGCATAAAATGAATGCCTGTGGATATAGAAAGGGATGTCATATAGGCTCACGTAGGTGGCCCAGTACGTCCATTCATATAGTGTAGTTACAGCTGGGATGATTAGAGGCCATCATTTGTGACTATAGTAAACCCGCGATAACCTGCAATAAATCTTTCAAACCAAAGCAGAGATCCATTCACATAAAAAGGATTAAAGGTAATTGATGAAATGTGCTTTTATCTGTAAACTCTACCATCAAACAGACTCGAGTACACAGTTAGCCCGCTGGTGTTTATTTTCACTCTACTAATAGAAGTGAATGGCTTGACCCCATTTTCACACTTAACACTTACAAGATTACCACTAGCTGGCAATTAAAATCAGCACATATATCTTGTTTATCCCTACTGCTACCTGGACTTCACTGTTACTTCACTGTCTTAAGTATCTCTGCAGCTTTTCTGATCTTTTCCCCTCCTCTCCTCCCCTCTCCTCTCCTCTCCTGGGCTGTTTATGGGGCTCAGAGATAAGATCTCCCTCAACAGCAAACTTTGGAAGACATCTTAAAGATCCCCTCTGTCACTTCAGCTTAATGCAGCCCTCTAGGCTTGCAGTACAAGCGCACATACGAACACGTACACACAGGGCCTCCCACTAATAACAGGGGCACGGTGAAGCAGCTTGGATATGAGGGCCTGTAAACACACTTCATTCTCCCAACACTTCTCTTTGATCTTTATCAAACAAAACAGTTTCCTTGGTGCATTTTGTGCTCAGCTTGAACACACTGCAATGCACTTTCCTTTCCACTTCCCCGCCCATATATAAAAAGAGAGTGCATTTGGATTTCCTGGCTGTGGGCTTTCAGTAGGCCGATCGCTGCCACGTCTGTCAGATCCATTAATTCAGAGGTGTGCGAGCAAGTTCTGGTGAACCGTTTCTGGAGGCTACGTGTTTACATCTCAAAGCACTCTGTTTTACATATCTAATGAAATTTGCTTTATTTTTAGCAACATGCAGGAGTGGTAGACGTGCATTACTTATGTTTTTGAAGGGCTTAAATGGATTATCAGAGCTCCTTTTTACCCCCCAAAGCCACTCAGCAAAACTCCTCTCTGCACTGGGTGTTTAACTTAGAAAGAGTTCAAGCCTTCCTGTTAAGGGTTCCCACTTCCTGTCTTCACAGAAAAAAAAAAAAATCATGCCCTTCAGTTTCTGGATCCCATGGTCCATAATGATCTGATCTCTGTCTCCCATAGGCGGGCCGTTGCTATGGCAACCTGATGACGCTCTGAGGCAGGATGGGGAGAAGAGAGGAGGGAGGGGCAGGGAGAAAGGGAAGATGGTAGCTACACCAGAGATTGCGGGTTTGAGAAGATGACTCACTCAGTTAAGAACAAAGGCACATGCCATATTTCACATTTGCTCTGCTTCTGCCTCACACAGTAATGTAGTCAAGCTTTGGTGAGCAGATTAAAGTGAGCCCTATGTGTTTGTGTGCATGTGTGTGTGAGAGAGGGTAAACTGGGATAGGTTTTCCATACACAATATAAAGGAAATAATGTAAAAGACATAATATTTGTAGACAAGATTGTGATCTGTAGTGACAGTAGGGAGTAGAGAGCCTGGAGGTATGCACTGGAGAGAAGAGGAATGAAAGTCAGGAGAAGCAAGCCAGAATAAGAATGTGAATTAGGTAGGTGGAAGAGTGAAGATGCAAGGAGTATAGGTAGTGAAGCTGGATGAGTTTAAATACCTAGAAGGAGAGAGGACAGGCAGGGTGGAGCAGGTGGAGATGAGTGTCAGGGGTGCTTTGTGACAGAAGGACAGCAGCAAAAATGAAAGGGAAGGTTTACACAATTGGATTGAGACCTGTTATCATGTATGGTTTGGAGATGGTGGCACTGAAACAAAAAAAAAATGAAGGTGGCAGAGTTGAAGCTGAGATTTTCGCTGGGAGTGACCAGGATAGACAGGATTAGAAATGAGCACATAAGAGGGACACCTCAGGTTTAACTGTTTGGAGAGAAAGTCAGAGAGGCAAGGCTGAGACGGTTTGGACATGTTCAGAGGAGGGATAGTGGATATATTGGACAAAGGATGTTGAAGATGGAGCTGCCAGGCAGGAGGAGAAGAGGAAGACCACAAAGGAGGTTCATGGATGTAGTGAAGGAGGACATGCAGAGGGTTGGTGTGAGGGAAGAAGATGCAAGGGAAATGGAGTGAAATGGAGGCAGATGATCTGCTTTGGCTACCCCTAAAGAAAGCAGCCCGAAGAAGATGTTTTAAAGGCCATTTGACATGATCAAATGAGAATATTATTTATGCCCTCAGCAAATGGTTCCAACAGAGCTCAGGCTAGCTGATGTGCAAAGGACAAAGTGTCCCTCCATCCTCCACCTATAACAGCCTCTACACCCTTGCATGACTCCCTGCATCTGCCTCTCTGCCCTGCTGTTGCCATAGCGACCACTTGGGTACAGACTCAAAACAACTTACTGGCAAAAAAGAAAGAAAAATAAGAAAAATAATCCCCATATTTTACCTTTGGATATCATCTAGGCTAAATGAACCTCTTTAGATTGGTTGAATAGTCACTTCAAGTGCTACTACACCATGTTTTCTGTTGTATGTGTATTCATGATGTAGGCTAAAACATTAGTTTATCTGGTACCTCAGACTGCATATGCTTCAAGTTCATATTTTAGTAACTGATTATCATCAAATCAATTATCAATTGATTTTAATGCATTTTTTGGTTGTGTCATTGCATGAAAAAATGCATGATGCAAGAGAGAAAAAGTGTTGAATAAATTTACAAGCAACATATTTCATTGTTCATTTTACTAAAAGTAATTAATTAGCTGTTATTGTTTTATTCGTGTATTAATCACAAGGTAATGTATGCACGACATTCTGACCGGGGGCCATAGCTGCTTTTCCCACCTTGTTTTAGCATATTCACTGTACCTATGATATGTCCCCATAGTGTAGTGGTTTACACATTCGCTTTACAAGCGAAAGGTCCCTGATTCGATTCCGGGGGGGGCACAAGCCGCTCTCTGGATGGAGGGTTGTGTCAGGAAGGCGTAAAACATCTGCCAAATTACCAATGTGGATAAATTTCCTGTGAACACAAAAGAGCAGCTGAAGGAACTAATTGATTTATCAGATATTAGCTGAATTTGATTGTATTTGCCTATGTAGCCCATACAGAGTGGAATGCAAACACGCTATTGTGCAGTCCTTCAAAAATGCAACTACATGAAGTTCTACACAGATGATGTGGTGTGTAAGTTGAATGCTGACAGGCTGAAAAGTAGTAAGCTGGGATAGGAAGGGAGGGACAGTGGAGCCCTTATGGGTTGCCAGGTTGCACTGACAGATAGTAGACTGCATTTTGTATGTGGACTGCATGCGCAGACTCTTTCAAAGACAGTCTAGCATCTTGAGCAACATTAGACCACTGGTTTTCAAACTGTGGGCATGGAGTTGCTGCAGGTGGGGCGTGGACAACCAGGTGCTACAAATGGGATTTGCCAAGTCATTTATGAAATCTTTATACAGTCTCTTTCTGGCGCCTATTATAACCAATCAGAGAGCTCCTTACAGTTACATGGCCTGGCAAATTTGCATTTGTCTTTGAAAAGCCAGGACCAAAATTGTCAGAGAAAAACTGAATGGGGAAGCATCATTCTCAAAACAATTTCAAAAATTGTTTTAAAAAAGGATTCTTAAAATGGTCTTGAAAACGATTTTCAAAATGATTTTGAAAATGGTTCTCAAACGATTATGAAAAGGATTTCAAAATGTTTAAAAAAAAAAAAATTTTAAAAGGGAATTTAAAAAGAATTCCTAAAACCGTTTTTAAAAAGATTTTCGAAATGATTTCAAAAATGGTTTTTGAAAATGATTTTTAAAATGATTAAAAATTGATTCTTGAAAATGGTTTTGAAAATGGATTCCCAAAAAAAGCACCATTGGCTGCTCTCTTTTATTCTCCCCAAGGGGTCACCACTGGGGATATTACAATTCGCCACTGGTAATTTAGCAGCGGTTTTACTCCGGATGCCGTTCCTGATAGGATGCGAGAGGAGCTTGTGTCCCCACTTGGAAAATGGTTTTCAAAAAGGATTTTCCAAATGGTTTGGTTTGGTTTTTTGAAAAGGATTTTGAAAATCATAATTTTTCTACATAGTTCCCACGTGACGCCACATCATACCTGTATTTCCTGAGCGGCCACTATTGCTATAGGCAAGCTGTTGGCAGCTGTGCAATTCAGGACACTTGAGGAAACGTCGCCAACTCAACCAGTGACTTGTAGGCCTGGAATTGCTCACTGGTATAAAAGCTGCGTGCCAACACAAGATAATGGTGTTGAATTGGTGGCAATGTTGAAACTTCGTGGTTCAGCTTTTCCTTTTGCTAACAAGTATTGATCCACCCCTATTATGCCGATTTTCTCATTGTATCTCTTTCTATCCTCCATACTTAATGATTCTACGTAGTCTTTCTCCTTTTGTCTTTCCATGATTTTGATCACAAGTCGGATCCGACATCAAAACAGTTGAAAATTTGCTGGGGAGAAATAAACAGCAGTGTGTGTGAACTAGCACAGCTTTCCAACAAAGATGGCGTTGCAAAGGAGGTCACGTGACAAGAAAATGGGTCTGTGGGAACTATGTATTCTTACTTCACTTTTTTTGAAAAAGAGGATTGTATTGTTTCTTTTTTTAGTGAGTTCATTTGTAAATTCTTTTTCCATTTGAACTATTTATTATTGGATTGACAGTTTATTTCACAATTCTCTTTTTAAAAAATATTTTAATCGTCAAATTAAGGCTTTCATGAATTATTGTGTTATTTCGATTTCCAAGACACTCCTGGTCCTCCATGAAATTTTTTTTTTTTGTTTTAATTAATGAACTGTCTTGTCAAAATTATAGACGATCTTCGGCTACACCTTCCGTACACAATAGCATTCTTTCAGTGAACCCACCTCTCTCTAGGACCCAGGGCGGGCGCCGGGGGAAGTCCTGTGCAGCTCGCTGCTGCTGGCGGGGCAAAGCAGGCAGAAACACGCGCGCGCGCGCGCACACACATCCACGCGCGTACCGCTCACCGACAGAGGAGAGAGAGCGCGAGCGCGAGCGCAGAGAGAGGGATAAACAGAGGGGGAGAGAGAGAGAGAGAGAGAGAGCATAGGAACGCAGCAGCGGCTCGTATGTGTGTGTGCGTGTGTGTGTGTGTGTAGGTAGCTCTCGCTCGGCGTTTAGAAACGACTGGCGGGGCGGATATGGAGGGGCACGGGAACAACGCTGGGAACTGACCGAGTACCGAAACGAAGAGTGAAAGAGAGAGAGAGGGAGAGAAGAAGGACGGACGGATAGCACGGAAGGAAGGACGGAAGGAAAGGAGGAGAGGAGGAGATAGAGAAGTCTGACAGAGGAGAGGAAGAGTGTGAAGAAGGGGTTCGTCTGGAAGACAGAAGGATCCTAAGGTGACTTTATGGGGCTTTCGTGGCTGTGTGCAGGTCTGGCAGAGATGTGTGTGTGTGTGTGTGTGTGTGTGTGTGTGTGTGTTGACATGTGCTGCATGGCACTGCACTTAAAGGGAAGTGGTGTGGAGGTGCGTGTGCATATGTGTCTGTGTGTCACTGTAAGTATCCCTGTGTATACAGTGGTGTGTGTGTGTGTGTGTGTGTGTGAGAGAGAGAGAGAGAGAGAGAGAGAGAAGAGTTATAGAGGCTGTTTTCCACAAGCTAAAAAAAAGGGGGCCAAAGTGAGCTGAAGTGACCGCTGTAAACTGGAGTGAAGGGATCAAAAGGAGTGGATACTTTTTAGGGGGAACAGCGTGATACCGTTCCAGCACACACACTTTCCTCTGGTGGGCAACTTTAAGTTGAATTAGAGAAAAAAGAGGGGCATAACACACTCTTTAAAGAGTGCTGTGTGTGTGTGTGTGTGTGTGTGTGTGTGTGCCATAGATGGCAAACAGGTTGACGGAGGCAGATCTGATCAGACGCACAGCAACAGAGGAGAGAGCGTGGCACAGGCTGAGCAGCAGCACATTGGATTACACACACACCAATACACACACACACACACACACACACACACAAGGTCTGTGGCCAGGAGAACAGCTGGGAGAAATGTGTGTGTGTGTGTGTGTGTGTGTGCCTGAGAGCCTTTCACTTAATGCATGCATCTGCCTTTGCACGTGCAGGACTGTTTGCTTTTGCATTATCATCTGCCACTGTGTGAGTGTGCGCGCGCGCGCGTCCTTCTGAACCTGTGTAAATATGTATGTGCAGGGAACGAGGGTTTTGTCGTCTCTTCAGACAGACGCTGTGTGTGTCTACCTCCATCTCCCAGCCGCCCACCCAGCCACCCCATGGTCTGGAGACAGGAGGTGGAGGAGGTTTGGGGAGGGGAGCGGATCAGATGACCAAGAATGAGGCAGATGAGGAGATTAATCCAGTAGCGAGAGATGAGACAGAGACAGTGGGGACGGAGAGGATGATGGAGATTTTAGGACAGCAAGACGAGGAGGAGGAATGGAAAGAAAGCAGAGGGGATGGAGAGAAGGAGATTGGAGGGGGAAGGGGGGGGGCGGATGTTTGGGGGTGCTGACATGCTCTCTCCAGGAGTGCTCCGAGTGCCGCTCATTCATAATTCACCTCCGTGGCAAACGTTCATTCACATATTGACCCCCCCATGGCGGAGCTCAATGGAGTTCTCGCCCCTCCACCTCTCCCTGTCTCTCAGTGGACACCCCTGTGGCGCGACGTTCAGTTGGCCCGCTTCTTTTTTTCACTTTGGAGACAGTTGAGGCTCTCGAACAAAGCTTATGCCGTTTTTGTCTGTTTTGGCTCTTTTGATGCCCTTAGCTTTTCCAGCTGGAAGCTCTGATGGTGAGACTGAACAGCGTAAATTGAATATTGAATTCAGACTCCACCCTAGACACAGATAATTGGTATGGATGGATCAGTGGGTTAGTGCTCTCAGCACAACTGTTGTTTGTCTGATTCCCTCAGCACAGCTAAAACAGTCCATAATGGATCTATAATTCATGTGTGAATGAATTGAATGGTATGCAGCTTGAATACAGTCTTATTGGATGTCAGCTCATGATTTATTCAACATAAACACTCGAAAATGTCTGTTTTAATACTTCTGATTGTACTAGCCAGGCCTGGAGCTACACAGTAACCCACTGCTGTGCTCTGGTCAGCTGTGGCTTTGAGCCATACAGCGGTGTGTCTGAAATGCACCGTCAGAACAAAGTATACAGCAGAGGCTACGGCACATTTAGTTCTAAAAGGTAAACACTACAGAAGTGCTCCTTATTCAGCAAAAGTGATTAAAAAAAATCCTGACTTCTGAAGTTTTACAGGCGAAAAGAGGACTCCATGTGAAGATACACGGGCAGAAAAAAGTTAGGGCGCTGTACCATAATATAGCCAGATCAGCTTTTGTGCTGTGCAAAGATGCAGCGTGCGCCCGCACTAATACGGAGGCAGTGCATAGTAGATCATTGCTCTGCCACTTCCATTGTCAAGGGTTTGATTCCCACTGGATCAAACTAAATATGGTTACACTAATTAAATTTAGTGTTGGCCAACCCCCACTTCTCTCTCCGCTGCAAAAAGTAAAGTTCAGAACGAAAGGATGTAGCAAAACGTCCTTATAAAATACCCTTAACAGACACAAGCATAATTAGTACTTAATCGGATTTTTACATTTAATTTAACTTTAGTATGCATTTATACAGTGTAGTACTGCAATCATGTAACCTTCTGTTAATGTGGGCATCTGGGGGGCATGAAACTCTCCAGAATGATTAAAGGAGCTGTATCTAAGTAGTTTATCTCTGTACCATAAGAGTGAATTGTGACTCAGTCTACCCTCAGTATAGCATTTGGCTCCTCCCAGGTAGGACCATTGAGAAATGGAGCCAAGGCAGTGGTGGCAAAAACTGCAGTTCCTCTAGTGGCCACTTGAGGCTGGCTCCAAATGTGAGTCAAACCACTGTAGACTCCCATGTTAAAATGCCCAACTTTAAGGCATTATGGCACAGCCTAGTATAAAAATGGTCACAGTCTTTATAGTTAATTCCTCCTTTATAACAACTGTACAAGGAGTGAATATTTTTTATAACTCACCTGTTTCAATTTTATTAGCAATTAAAGATTTTAATTATTAGCTGCGTGGCCACAATATTACAACAGGGTGCCACAACTGGCAAATGTAGCTGTTAACTGTCTGCTAGGCTTTGCTGGAGTTAATTTGAGTCACAAAATGGGACTCTGAAGTGAAGTAAGTGCTTTTTAATGGAATTGTCTGACAGTTTTGTTATAGTGTCAACAGAAATTCCAAGAAGACTGTGTCCCACTTTTGGTGAGTGAAAATAAGGCGCTTGTGGCTCAGAAGGTAGAGCAGGTTATCTCCCAAAGAGAAGGTTGGTGGTTTGATCCCGAGCTGCTCCAGCCTACATGCTGAAGTGTCCTTGGGCAAGACACTGATCCCAAATTGCTCCCGATGCAGTGTGAATGTGTGTGTGATTGTTAAAATGCACTTAAGGCATAGAATAAAGCACTGTATAAACGTATGTGTAAATGGGTAATGACTTGTAGTAAAAAGTGTTTTGAGTACCAGTCCATTTCCCAAATATAGTATTTTGTTTGTATTTTAAGATTGGTAGCATCAGCTGATACCTTACCATGCCACCCATTATAATTTCTGGCTTTTATAACTAATAACTAAATGGCAGTGGCCTAAATGGCAAACCCAAGGCTTCAAAACTATAGTCTATAATCCAGTTGGTGACATCACAGTAGCTACAGCCACCTTTTATATGCAGTTATATCGGCTTTAGCTTTATCCTGATTAGTTTCCCAGCAGCACGACTTCTTCATAATCTCATAATGGACTGAGAGCAGAGTGGATGCTAGAGTTTTTCACTGAGTTACAAAGTGCTATTACAAAACAATTTGGGCCAGAGCTTTCTGAATAATAACTTTAGTTGATATCTCTGCAACACAATACATACACATTGACATAATGCCAAAACTGTTCTTTGTGATAATTTATAACTATCTGACACATTCATATGCAGTGGATCCTTTAGGAGCTGTCAGTCTTTTTCAGCTACTTATTTCCACTCTGACTTAAAAAGAGCTGTTATTTTGTAATCATAGACTGTATATAAAAGATGAAACCAGCCACAGGGGCCCACAAGCCAGTGTAGTCCTAGTGCCGGTCCCAAGCCCGGGTAAATGGTGAGGGTTGCGTCAGGAAGGGCATCCGGCGTAAAAACTTTGCCAAATCAAATATGCGGATTCATAACACGACTTCCATACCGGATCAGTTGTGGCCCGGGTTAACAACGACTGCCTCCGGTGCCGTTAGCCAACAGGGTGCCGGTGGAAACTATGCTACTGCTGGCTGAAGACCAGGGAGGGGGAGAGGGGGAAAGCGTGTTAGGAGGCAGAGAGAGAGAAGGAAAGGTAGGGGGTGGAGGTGAG
>VUQH01063719.1:0-16756 GCA_015106775.1 Etroplus canarensis
AATAAAGCTCTGTGAAGATGGAATCCTGAGTGTACATTAATGAAAAATAAAATGAACTTTTTTGATTTTGGCAAATGGCTGCAATGACACAAAGAGTGAAAAATTTAAAGGGGTCTGAATACTTTCCGTACCCACTGTAATACAGAACCTTGTGATTATTTAACTTTTGCACATTTAAACCAAAGAGTCAGATTGTTACAGGCCACTCAGTCTTTGCACAACCATTGTGAGAGCCTGGTTCACATCACCGGCAGTACAGTGGATATAGAAAGTCTACACACCCCTATTAAAATATCAGGATTTTCTAATGTAAAAAAACTGAGACCACAATAAATCATTTCAAAACTTTTCCACCTTTAATGTGACCTTTAACCTGAACAATTCAGTTTAAAAAAAAAAACAAATCCATTAAGCTGGTTGCATAACTGTGCACACCCCAAAACTAATACTCTGTTGAAGCATCTTTTGCTTTTATTACAGCATTCAGTATTTTTGGGTAGGAGTCTGTCAGCATGGCACATCTTGACTTGCAAATATTTGTCCACTCTTCCCTTGCGACTCTATCCCATGGTCCAGACGTATGGAGAACAGTTTTTTTTTTAACATGTATTACACAACCAATACTTGCTAGATATTCCTGCAGCTCCTTAAATAATACTGTAGGCCTCCTGGCAACCTCCCTGACCTGTTTTCGTCTCCTCTTTTCATCAATTTTGGAGGGATTTTGGAGGGACTGGCGTAGCGTTCACAGTGATGTAGACACTGTACCAGTCTGTTGTGGTGAAAATAGAGCTGACTCTAAAAGCGAAGCTTTTAATTTACTGTTTGATCTACGTTCTTGCCCTCACCTATGGTCACGAGTTTTGGGTAGTGTCTGAAAGAATGAGACTGTGGATGTAACTGGCCAAAATGAGTTCCTTCTGAAAGGTGGTGGGGCTCTCCCTTAGAGACAGGGTTTGGAGCTCAGTCAACCAAGAGGGGCTCAAAATAGAGCCGGTGCTCCTCCATGTTGAAATGAGTCAGTGTGGATGTTCGGGTGTCTGACCAGGATCTCTCCTGGGTGCCTCAGAGGTAAGGTGTTTCGGTCATGTACCTTCAGTCATTACTGGGAGAAGGCCCCAGGGTAGACCCAGGACACACTGGAGAGATTATATCTCTTGGCTGGCTTGGGAATGCCTCGGTGTTCCCCCAGAAGAGCTGGAGGAGGTGGCTGGGGAGAGGGTGGTCAGGATGTCTCTGCTTAGACTGCTGCTTCCACTACCCACACTTGGATAAGTGGCAGAAAATGGACCGATGAATGGATATTTAAACCAAATGGCAACCTCTACGGCTGAAAAATGAAGACAATGCAAACAGCCAAAAGCTGCAGTTCCTTTAATGGTCATGCGATGATTGACCATAAACAGGTAGGCTTCAGTCATTACGGGCTGAGGCAGTATAGGGTGTAGATCAACTTTTGTCACTTTACTTGCCATACAATACAACATTACACACCTTAACATGGGGGTCATGAAGCATGTGTGGCTCTCACCAGCAGCTCCTTTCAAATGAAAAACAGGCACCCTTTTATAAATGCTGCTGATGAGCCTCACCAAGTGTTTACTTAAATAGGGGTGCATCCAAATCCACAGATAGCAGTTAAGCCATACAGCAAATTTTAATTTAAAAAAATTATAATATAAACAATCACCAACCCCATGAATACAATCAAGCTACATTAAAACCAACCAAACCCTAAAACCTAACAAAACACCTAAAACACAACATAGCAACCCCACACACAATTTATTTCTCGGTCCCTCGTGGAACCTTTAAAAACTGCTCAAACCCTTGGGGACACATTTTCACCCTGGGAAAGACAAGCAGAGACAGGTGAGTAAGTCTACATGAATGAAAACAATATTACACTCTACTCGTAAGAGCATACAGGCAGATTTAATATACACTTTAGCCGCATGATCAATTATACTGCAGTGAGTAAATATTATATTTCGCCAATAGGATCCATCTACCACACACAAAGTTCCTACTGAAGTGTTTATAAGACGGGATCGCAACTTGTTAAAATACTCAATAAATTATAAATAAATATTTAATAATTGCTGTGTCCAAATCATTTTTCTTCCCCTAATGCGCAAATGTATATCTAAAATGCAGAGTGAGTGCCCATTAAAGTGAAAATGCACCTAAAAGTGTCTCAAATTATCAAACCCCAACAAGCAATTATTGCAAACCAGTAACAAAGTAGCTCTTCATTACAGGCCACTTGAGGCTGACTTCAAAAGTGAGTTAATCCTCACGGAGACTCATGATAAAAAGCCCAACTTCAGTCATAAAAATAATATGTATGCAGCCTTGTAGAAAATCAGAATCAGAATCACAATACTTTATTAATCCCCGGGGGGAAAAAATGCTTGCGGCCTCTTAAGCTGATTTACCTCTTCATAACAACAATACGGGGTGATTATTATTAGTTTTTATCACTCAGTTTTACATTTTATGAAGGCTTAAAATTATAGGCATGGTCTCTTTCACAGGAGTGCTGCCTTGGGCTGCTGTCTGCTAGGGTTCATGTTGAGGTAGCAGATCGAGGCAGATGGCTACCCCTTCCTGAACCCCGTTCTTCTGGAAGTCTCTTCCTGTTAAAAGGGAGTTCTTTCTTCCCACACTCGCCAAGTGCTTACTCATTCTGGTTCTGGTTGTTAGGGTTTCCTCTCTAATACTGTAGGGTCTTTACCTTACAGTGTGAGCACCTTGAGGTGATTTTTGTTGTGAATTGGTGCTATATAAATCAAACTGAATAGAATGTTTTCTAATTCAAGTCAATAAAGCCCTGGCTATGGCTATTGTGTTGGTCACTGCTTGCACAAAATGTGATATTAACCTTTAACCATTTATACTTGTGCTTCAGGTCATCTGAACTCACAAAACATCTCATCTTTTCCAGCTGTTGCAGCTATCTCCCTCACTATTATTTGAGAATCTCTATGATCCCTCATTGATGTGCTGGTTAAGATCAACCTGCTCCTAGACTTGTGTCTCTAACCAGACTGAATCAATTGCAGGTTATAACAATTTCGAGATGTGCGACAAGCTGCAGCAACATTAAAGCACAGAATAAACAGTTGTGATGCCACTTTTGGCGCATACTGGCATTTGTAAGGACAAAAACAGTGAGTATGAACTGCCACCTAGACCTCTTAAGTGAGATTGTGTGCTTTGTGCATTTTTGAACATTTTTAAAGAAACAGGCTATAATCAGCAGTCTGCACGCTTCGGTTTTTGGTGAATGGGATTCTAGTATCTTAGACTGCTGATTACCACTAATTTGCAGATATTTGAGAATGTGGAATCAAAGCATACGGTCTACAGATGCACCTCACAAGCTTCCAAGTCTCAGCAGATAACTTTGAACTTCACCCTCTAGTCAAAATATGATTACTTTTGGCTTCAAAAACCAACATGGTAGCTGACAAAGCACCTACATTGAGGAAATACAGACTACGGAAATCAGTGGTTCATATCACAGTAACAGCCATCCTTTATATACAGTCTACACTATATGGACACAAGTATTGGGCAACACCTCTCAATCATTGAATTCAGGTGTTTCAAGCAGTTCCATTGCCACAGGTGTATAAAATTAGGCACCTAGCCATGCACTCTGCCATTACAAGCATTTGAGAAAGAATGGGTGGTTCTAATGAGCTCACTGCATTAGAGTGTGGTATTGTAATAGTGATGAAGACTACAGAGAAGGTTTATGGATGTCATGAAGGGGCACACGTAGAGAGCTGGTATGACACAAGAGGATGCAAGGGGTAGGATGAGATGGACACATATGATTTGCTATGGCGACTCCCAAAGGCAGCAGCCAAAAGAAGAAGAAAAAGAAGAAGAAGAAGAAGAAGAAGAAGAAGAAGAAGAAGAAGACTGCAACAGAATGTTGCAACAAGTCACCAACATTCTGCTGACTCAGTAACTGCAGAGTCCAAGCCCTCCTCTGGCATTAACACCAGCACAAAAAACTGTGTGATGAGGGCTTTATGTCATGGTTTTCCATGGTCAAGCAGCTCCGTGCAAGCCTTACATCACCAAACACAAAGCCAGGCATTGGACAGAGTGGTGCAAAGCATCCCATCACTGGACTCTGGAGCAGTAGAAGCATGTTCTGTCTAATGCATGGGTCTGGGTCTGGAGAATGCCAGGAGAATGTTACCCGCCTGACTGCATTGTGCCAGCTGCAAAGTTTGGTGGAGATAAGTTAATGCTATTGGGTTGTTCTTTTGGAGTTGTCCTGTTTCAGCTGACTCCAGTGAAGGGAAATCTAAATGCTTCATCTTTCCAAGATATTCTGGACTGTTCTATGCTTTCAACTTTATGGGAACAGTTTGGAAAAGGCCCTTCACTGTTACGGCACTACTGCGCCTCCATGTGCAAAGCAAGGTCAGTAAAGACATGTTTGGATGATTTTGGAATGAACCCATATTGCAAGTCAGCCCCTCTCATCCAACATCACTGTCTGACCTCACAAAAGTTCTTCTGGATGAATGGGCAAAAAATTCCCACAGACACCCTCCAAAATCTTTTAGAAAGTCTTCCCAGAAGAGTAGAAGCTGTTATATGCGCAAAAGAGGGACCAACTCCATAGTAACGCATATGGATTTAGAGTGGGATAGAATAAAAGCTTCTGTAGATGTAATGCATAGTTGGCCCAATACTTTTGCCCATATAGTGTGTGTTCTAAAGAAGATGTAGTTTGGTTGATTTTTGAAAATCTGCCAATTCATGCTCTCACTGGTGTAATCTTTTTTTAAATCAGTACCTTTGTACAAAGGCCTGCGGGGATCTCTGTACAGGTCAACAGCATCAGCTCCTTTACATGTGACTGTTCACACTGCTGTTCCACTAACCAGAGGGGTAAACAAATGACTGGGGTATGTAAACACGCACACACGCACACGCACAAGAGCATGATCAACACCATGGCAGATCATCAAGGTCCTGCAGGGTAAGGCAGATGGTTTTAATAATAAATGGCATCATTGATCCTGTCTCAGTCAGAGAGGGGTACTGAGACAGGGTGCTAAGGAGCTGCTGACAAACCAAGACACTGTCTGTGCTACACTAAACTCATGACATAAATCTATAAAAAAGTACAACCACTGAATCAAAATATTATCAGACTGTTCTGATGTGTTCTTTAATTTCAGCTGCTAATCAGATGCATCAAGTTAAGGCTTCCAAATTGCTCCCGACGCATCCATCGGAGTGTGAATGTGCGAGTGATAGTTAAATGAGCTTAAAGGAAGAGAATAAAGAGTTGTATGAATATTTTTGTGAATGGGTGAATGAGACTTGTAGTAAAAAGCACTTTGAGTGCTCAGCCAGAGAAGAAAAGTGCTGTATCAATACCAGTCTATTTAAGAGTGATTAAATATTTTCCTTCAGTGAAATATCATGTCATTTCAGGGAAGGAAGAAATGATTTTATTTTATGAATCTGCCTGAGTCTCATCGAGGCCTGAATGGGTTAATGTATTCTGAGAGTTTGATGTCACAATCATCTGCTAGACTACTTCTTAACAAAACACATTAATATCCTCTGGGGCTCAATCATAAATATGAAGAAGTATCTGTTCACATGCTTCCTCATGAGAGGAATCCTTCATCAAGTGGAAAGCACGCAAACTACATGAAAAGATTTGAAATGTATTAAGCCGGGAGGAGGGGTATTCTCAATTTTATTTGCTTTGTTCAAAACATAAATTTTATGTAGTTGCTCCCTTTTTTAAAAGTTCATTTATTTATTAAGTAAAGTGCATTCAAAGATCATTCAAGCCTTGTTTTTCAGTATAAAATATGCAGTTTTTTTCCTAACCCTGTGATGCATTTGATGTACTTATCCAGACAGCTTGAGTTTTCCATTGTTAAATTAAATTAATGGAAATTAACTGCATCTTTTATGAAGGCTGAAATGAGCTGTTACTTAAAAGATAAACCAATCATTTAAATTAACTTCAAATTGATTTAATTTATTAGATTAACAGGTCATTACACACAGAATCTCTCTGCTTCACAGCAAACTTGAGGAAGCCAGAGACATACTAACTCCTGTTTTTTATTTTTTGAGGACAGTGACATAAAACTAAACCCAAACTGTTAAATCTGAGCGGATCCTTTGACTTTCAGCACTCTGAAACACACTCTCTGTGTGCTTTGTTGCTATAGAGCTAATTAACTGTACAATTGCTCATTTGACAGTGTCTGTCTGTTTCTGAGAACCTTTGCCTTTTGCCTGAGGCTTGGAGGCTGTACTTGCAGATAATAAAAGTCTGAAACAAAGTTTTCCTAAAGCACAGATTTAGACTCTACACCCACATCAGAGAGCTGATGAAGAGAGAAATGCAAAATGGGTATTTCAGGGACAACTAGAAGATACACTGTAGGCAAAGTACTGGGCTACCCATACATCACACCTGTAGGAGCTTTGTATAAGCATTAATATGGACTTAGTCCCCCCTTTGGAGATATGACAGCTTCCACTCTTCTGGGAAGGCTTTCTACAAGATTTTGGTGTGTGTGGGAACTTCAGCCCATTCAACCAGAAGTGCATTTGTGAGGTCAGGTACTGATGTTAAACAAGAGGGCCTGGCTTGCAATATCTGTTCTACTTCATACCAAAGGTGTTGGATGGGCTTGAGGTCTGGGCTCTGTGTTGGCTAGTCAAGTTCTTCCACACTAAAATGATCCAACTTTACTTTGAACTCTTGGGCACAGTCAAGCTGGAACAGAAAAGGGCCTTCCCCAAACTGTTCCCACAAACCTGGAAGCACAGCATTGTCCAAATTGCCTTGGTGAGCTGAAGCAGTTCCCTTTGCTGGGAGCAAGGGGCCCAGGACACTTAGTATTTACACTCCTCCACTAAATTATATTTTGACACATTGCAGTCAGGCAGGTAAATTTCTCCTGGCATTCACCAAACCCAGACTTGTCCATCAGACTGCCAGATAAAGATCACACTTCTCTAACGCCATACTGATCCAGGGTCCATCCGACGCTTGGCATTGTGCTCGGTGAAGATACAAGGCTTCCATGCAGCTGATGGACCACAAAGCTCAATATTAATGCTGGTGTTAATGCCAGAGGATGTTTGAAACTCTGCAGTTACTGAGTCAGCAATTGGTAGCTTTTTACACACTAAGCTCCTCAGCTCTCAGCAACCCCCGCTCTGTAACTTTACATGGTCTGCCCCTTCGTGCTGTGGCTCCGAAAGGCTTCTACTTTCAAATATAAAAGCACTCAGCAGTTGATTGTGGAATATCAAGGTGGGGAGAAATTTCACCACTTGCAACAAAATGGGATTAAATAAAACATCCCAATTCAGTGAATAGGAGGTGTGACCCAAAGCTCCATATGATGTTGGTTGAACTCCCGGTAACCCTTTACTTTCACATGCTGTAGCATGTATTTGCATTTGTAAGCATTTATAACTCTTGTGGACTTGTGGAGTAAACAGATGGTATAAAGAAAGACTTAATGAAAAACAGCATACAGATACATATAAATGGTGAAAGAGGGTGCAGCTTATTATGTCAGCTCAGTGTTGAGCTGCAATGCAATGTTGTTCACATGCCCTGCTGTTAGAATCCTTATGCATTGTGTAACATGCTGCATACACCAGGTCTGAGTAACACGACCATCATATGTCCCGCATTATTGTTACACTGCTGCAGGCAGGTTAATATGAAGGGACTGAATGAACCACGTTCAGGGCCTCATTCAGCAGCAAACAACAACAAAGGCCCTCTGAAGTGTGGGCTTTTCTTCAGATCTGGTGAACATCTGGGCTACTGTACCTTGACGCTGGTGTGGCTGGTCTGCGTCTCGGCCTCGATGCGGACGTGTCCTCCGCTGTTCTCCTTGCGATCCCGGCACGAGTTGCTGCGCGAGTGCCGGCTCTGGTAGGTGATGACGGAAGGGATGGTCTCGGCCGCATCGGTCTTGATGAAGAGCCCGTGCAGCGTGGCCGCGGTGCCCTGAGAGATGGTGGTGGTCTGGTGTGGGGAGTTGGATTCCTCTGAGTCTCGGCAGTAGATCACCCCGCTCTGAGAGACGTGGATACTGGGAGCGCAGCCCATTACCTCGGCGACGCGCCTCTGGAGTCAGATCCCGGATAATGAACGCCGACGCTTGGGTACCACCTTCCCTGTCGTCCGCAGCTGCCTGCAACACAGGCTGCTGTTTTGTGCGGGCATCGGCTGCGGGCTCGGATCGCTCTCTGAGGTGCAGATGATTATTTAATCCATGTGACTTATGAATCCGCTCCCAGCCTCCGCTAATGACGGATTTTGGATTTCATATCGAGGACATACTGTCTCAGGCTATAATCTAAACCCTCCCGATGAATCAATACAATTAATAGATGGTCTGAACCACCTGGCGGCTCCTCATCACCTCTAGCTTTGTTTCTCCGCTCATCTTCAGTGACATGGTCGCATTGTCGGCCTTTATGAAAAATCTTCTATCGCTCTACTTTAGTTTTTCTGCTCGCTGATCATTGGCCACGGTCCACCTCTCTCTCCTCCCTCCCTCCCTCTCTCTCTCCATCGCAGTCCTCTGTATCTCCCAGGAGGCCATGCTGTGACTCCAGGGGTCATTTAAAGCCTCACCGCCACGCTGAATTATACATCATGCTATCACAGTAATGGGAACTTGATGAAACACCACTTACTACCTACAGTGGATGTAGACAGTGAACGCACCCCTGTTAAAATATCAGTTTTTTTTTCTGATGGGAATCATTTGAAATAGTTTTTCACGTTAAAAATATTTTAAAATTGTGCAACTCGAATTCCTGGAAAGTTGGGATGTTCCTTAAATTAGAACAAAATGAAAACTAAAAGACTTCCAAATCACACGAGCCCATATTTTATTCACAACAGAACATAAATAACATGACAAATGTTTAAACTGAGAAATATTACAATTTTATGCACAAAATGAGGTCATTTCAAAACTGATGCTTGCTACAGGTCTCAAAATAGTTGGGACAGGGCCATGTTTACCATGGCGTAGCATCTCCTCTGCCTGATACAGGTTTCCAGCTGCTGAAGAGTTTGTGGTCGTCTTTGTCGTATTTTTTGTTTAATGATGCGCCAAATGTTCTCTACAGGTGAAAGCTCTGGATTGCAGGCAGGCCAATTCAGCACGCAGACTCTTCTCTGATGATGACATGCTGTTGTAATAGCTGCAGTATGTGGGTTTGCATTGTCCTGCTGAAATACACAAGGCCTTCCCTGAAATAGACGTCGTCTGGAGGGGAGCATATGTTGCTCTAAAACCTTTATATACCTTTCAGCATTCATAGTTCCTTCCAAAATATGCAAGCTGCTCATACCGTATGCACTTATGCACCCCCATACCATCAGAGATGCTGGCTTTTGAACTGAACACTGATGACACGCTGGAAGGTCTCCCTCCTCTTTAGCCCGGAGGACACGGCGTCCGTGATTACCAACAAGAATGTCATGTTTGGACTCGTCTGACCATAGAACACTGTCCCACTTTGAAACAGTCCATTTCCAATGAGTCTTGGCCCACAGAACACAATGGCACTTCTGGACCACGTTCCAATATGGCTTCCTTTTTGCATGATAGAGCTTTAGTTGGCATCTGCAGATGACATGGCGGATTGTGTTAACCGACAGCGGTTTCTGGAAGTATTCCTGGGCCCATGTAGTAATGTCAGTGACACAATCATGCCAATGAATAATACAGTGTCGTCTGCGGGCCCAAAGACCACAGGCAACCATTAAAGGTCTTCGGCCTTGTCCCTTACGCACAGAAACATCTCCATTTTCCCTGAATCTTTTGATGATGTTATGCACTGTAGATGATGAGAGTTGCAAAGCCTTTGCCATTTGTCGTTGAGGAACATTGCTTTTGAAGTATTCTACAATCTTTTCATGCACACTTTCACAGATTGGAGAGCCTCTGCCTCTCTAAGACATCCTTTTTATAGCTAATCATGTTACAGACCTGATATGAATTACCTTAATTACTTGCTAGATGTTCTCCCAGCTGAATCTTTTTGAACTTTCTTGCTTTTTCAGCCATTTGTTGCCCCAGTACCAACTTTTTTGGGACCTGTAGCAGGCATCAAATTTGAAATGAGCTCATTTAGTGGATGAAGGTGTACCATTTCCCAGTTTGAACATTTGGTATGTTATCTGTGTTCTGTTGTGAATAAAATATTGGTTCATGTGATTTGAAAGTCTTTAAGTTTTCACTTTCAGTTTTCCATTTTAAAAATATTTTTAAAATGTAACATAAGCTGATTGCATAAGTGTGCACACCCTATAAGTAATAGTTTTAAAGCACCTTTGCTTTAATCACAGCATTATCTTTTTGGGGTGCCATCAATTAAAGTGACTCTGATTAACCCCAATTAAAGGTCAACTGCCCTCATAGGATTTTCCTGACAGTTGCCCAGTTGCATCCTATAGCAAAAGCCTCGGTTCACAGAGAGCTGATAAAACATCAAAGGGATCTTATGGTTCAACATTATCAGTCAGGAGAAAGGTGCAAAAAAATCCCCACAGCATTACGTATACCATTGAAGACAGTGGGGGGAAGTCATGAAAAAGTGGGGAAAATAGTGACGTTTCAGAGAACTGGACATACCTCCAAAACTGATGAACAGACGAGTCAGGGGGGCAGTCAAGAGGCCTCACTGAAGGAGCTGCAGGAATTTTTGGCACGTACTGGTTGTGTAGTACAACAATCCCCCGTATGTTTCATATGTCTGGACTATGGGGTGGAGTTGCAAAACAGAAGTCTTTCCTTACAAAGAGAAACATCCACAATAATCCATCAGGTCTCCCAAAAGAATGTGGGAAAATGTGATATGGTTGGATGAAACCAAGGTTGGTTGAATTTTTTGGCCACAATTTCAAAAGGTATGTTTAGTGCAAAAACAACCTTGCGCATCACCAAAAGAACGCCATACTCATGGTGAAGCATGGAGGTGGCATCATCAGGTTTTGGGGCTAGTTTTCTTCAGCTGGAAAAGGGGGTTTTAGTCAAGGTGGAGGGATTTATGAACTGTTCCAAATGCCAGTCAGTCTTTAGAATGGCCCTCACAATCTGACAGATTTGGAGCACTTTTGCAATCAAGAGTGGGCAAGTGTTGCTCAGTCAAGATGTGGCGTATAGATAGACTCCTACCCAGAAATACAGAATGCTGCAATTAAAGCAAAAGGTGCTTCAACAAAGTATTAGTTTTAGGGTGTGCACACATATGCAACCAGCTTATTGTACATTTTTAAAATTTTTTGTTTCTTTTCAGTCAAACTGTACAGGTTATAGGTCACATCAAAAATGGAAAAAACATTTTTTGAAATGATTGATTGTGGTCTCATATTTTTACATCAGAAAAACCTGGTATTTTAACAGGGGTGTTCACTTTATATATACACTGTAAACCAACTCCTACCTTATATTTAGACTTATGGTGGGGTGACCAGATCCCACAGTCTAAATGTGCGAAAAACACTTTGTGTGGGACAATGTGGGATGCGTTAGCAATGCTGTAAGGTGGACTGAACGATAAACTGTGCAGGTTCCATGCATGTAAAAAACCAAGCTAAGTTGTATCTGAATGCAAGAGTTCCAATTCTCTTGCAAAGTAAATACAAAAAGATAAAATTCAGTTTCAGTTTGTTCTTATGGTCCCAGGGATTGGTATTTATATGCTCCTGTATTCACTTTCGTTTATTTCACTGTTATTTCAGCTGCTGTTCTATCTGGTGACCCTCTCTGGGTTTGAATAAGGATGCATCCATGGATTAGAATAACATTTTGAGCCATATCTGTTTATTTAAACAATTTTTAGCCAATTATATGTACCTTGTCACTTCAAGCCATATTTTCCCTTGTGCAAAACTGAATGTAACTCCAGCAAAAGAGACAAAAAACTGCATTTCTTAGTATATACTGCTGCTTCATTTTCTGTGTGGTGGTTTCCATTATATTCACCAAGACCCGCAAAGCTTTTGACTTTTCGGTGACTTGTAACTTTCCCTGATGGGCACAGCATTAGACAGGCTAACCTGACCATATTAAAAATGCATCAGACAAAAGTCAGACTTAAAAAAGTATGTGTCCTGCAGAAACAGTCAAAAAAGTGGGGCATTGTCACCATATGTGGGACAGGGGGACAAGGGGTAAAATGCTCTGCAGTCCCGCTTAAAGAGGGACATCTGTTCACCCTATCTTATGGTTGCTTTAAAAAACAAAATAAAAAAGAAAACAGGCTTTTTACTCTGAATTAGGGTGTAATCAGGGGCATTTCTAGTCTTAAAATTACAAGGGGGAACAGGCCCCCATGACGTCACACATTATTTTTTCTTCAGTGGCTGTATGATACTGTATATGTCCTCGTCTTACAGTACAAGCAAAAGGTTCCTGGTTCGTTTCCAGGAGGGGATACAAATCCCCCTCACCATGGAGGGTTGCGTCAGGAAGGGCATCTGGTGTAAAACCTCCGCCAAATTACCAATGCGGATTAATCCACTGTGGCGACCCCTTGGGCAGAATATACGGAAGCAGCCAAAGGCTGCATGAAATGTGCTGTAAAATAATCCGAGTTCAGTTTATATAAAGTTCACAGCCTTTCATTAACTGATGTGTGTTTCAGGATTTTAATGTTGTCGTTTATTCATGCTTCTAAGTGCAAATTTCCCCACATGTGCAAAGCTTATTTCCTTACAATTTAGAATATTTTCCAAAATGCAATAAAAACAAAAATCTGTGCTGTTACTTCAGGTGAGCCTTTATTTAACTGACAAAAATCCAAAGAAAACATGTTCAGTAGTTTTACTGACCAACTTCATCATACTTTGTAAATTCTCACAAATGTCAGCATTAAAATAGGATTGAAAAGTGCTCAGAATATTCCACCAGTTTGGAAGGGTCCACACTGAGCAGGCTAATTGGGGGGAGGTGATGCATAATGACTGCGGATAAAAGTGGCATGCATCAAAGGCTTAGTCTTTGCTAGCAAGGATGAGTCATGATTCACACATTTGTCAGTGCAAGCCTGTGGAAAATGTTAGTTTTACAGTTTCTACAGTGCACAATATTGTGGGAAAAAAATTTGAGATTTGACGGACAATTCAGTGTGTAAAGGGCAACGTCAGACACTGTGTGATCTTTGAGGCCTCAGGCAACACTACCTAAGAAACCATTATACAACTTGAAAACGGCTGTCACTTATGGTCTGTCACTACATCTCTGATTCATGGAGGAATCCATGTAGCAATTTGTGCAGAAGCCGTGCTGAACTCTCTGAGCCTGAGGTCATCTCAGATGGACTGAAAGACTGCGGCACTGTACCGCGGTCACATAAGTCCACAGTTCTGTTTATTTTCAGAAGAAAAGGGTGTGAAGTTCTGCCAAAGATGAAAATGACCACACTCATTGTTATTGGTGGAAGGTGCAAAACCCAGCATCTGTGATGGTATGGGGGTGCATCAACGCCCACGGCATGGCAGAGTCGCATATATCTGGACTCTGGGGTATATATTAGGATTTTAGAGAGATATATAGTAGTATCGAGGTGATGATTCTTCCCAGGATGTCCATGCTTATTTCAGCAGGACAATGCCATTCTGTACAGGCTACAACAGCATGGCTTCATAGACACAGAGAGTACTTGCATGATTGGTCTGCAACCAGTCCAGATCTATATCCTGTTGAAAATGGCACATCACAAAGAGGAGAATCAGAGAACGGAAACCACAGCCTTTTGGGCAGCTAAATATATCAAGCAAGAATGGATAAAATTTCCAGTCATATAACTACAACAATTAGTATCCTCAGTTCCAAAATCATTAAAAAGTATAATTAAAAGGAAAGGTAGTAAAATGATAAACATACCTTGGTTCCAACTTTTGTTGCACATGTTACAGCTATCAAATAAGTTTGTGTATATTTATATCCTCAAAAGCAGGGAAATGATGGAATCATCAGCACTGCCACCGCCACCCCAAAAACTTCATGTCATCAAGAATGTGCAAAAACTATGTGAC
Organism: Etroplus canarensis; assembly: GCA_015106775.1. NCBI lineage: Eukaryota > Metazoa > Chordata > Actinopteri > Cichliformes > Cichlidae > Etroplus > Etroplus canarensis. Next base: position 14,093 of record VUQH01063719.1, read on the forward strand.
CCAGCATATTGAATTTTGGCAAAGACTTTGAACTAATTGGATTTTCAGCCATTTTGAAAATACATATTTGCCACTATCTGGCATTATCTGTAATGAAAAAAACAAAAACAATTTTTTTTTTAGCCATATCTCTGTAACTATTTGTCCAATCTGCACAAAACAAAAACCTAATTGATCGCTCACATACTTTCATGGTGACACCATGCCATGTCTGTTGCCACGGCTGAAATCGGTGTAAAAACTTTCAGGGCTGTTATAGAATCACTTGTGCTGCTTTTCAGTTATTCAATCTTAATTTTAAAAAAGAAGAAATAACTAATTGACCATGGCATCTAGCCTCACATCACATCAAGTGGGGTCGGATCAGGTCATGAAGAGCTAGTTACAAAATACAATTAAATCAGTAAAACTACAACGCTTAGGTTGTACATTTGTTAAATAAAGGCTCATGTGAAATAACATATATGAGATTTTTTCTTTTTATTAGATTTTGGAAAATACCATAATGTTTCTGGAAATGGGGTTTGTGGACCATTTCTTTTCCATATAAACAAAATTAAATTTATCACTTTTAAAAGACAAAACCAGAACATCAAGCTCCATCAAAACTGAAGAGTTATAATAATGTGTGAAGTACAGTAAGAAAGTTATCAGTTTTATTGTCATTAGTTGGCTGTAATGCACATACTGTACTGTATCTTCAGTTGCTCCTTTGTATTTTCCCCAAGGGGTCGCCACAGTGGATTTATCCACACTGGTAATTTGGCTGAGGTTTTACACCAGATGCCCTTCCTGACATAGCTCTCCGTGGTGAGGGGGCTTTTGGTCCCCACCTGGTATTGAACCAGGGACCTTTAGCTTGTCAGGCGAGTCTGTAAACCACTGAGAACTCAAGGAGGCTTACAAACAGTCATATCCAGAACAATCAAATCTCATTTATCACCAAATTAAAGTGTTTGAGTTCAGGAGTGTTATTAATAAAGCTTCAGCATGAAAGGATGAGCGGGTTAAGCGTTGGGGCTCCTTGCATCTTTACCGTTCCACCTGCCACACTCTCATTCACACACATGCATTCTGTCTTTGCTCCTACTGACTTTCATTCCTCTTCGCTCCAGTGCATACCTCTGCCTTTCCAAGCTCTCTTCCACCCACTCCCTACTCTCACTACATCTCACAATGTTGTCTGTAAACATCATAGTTCACGGAGACTCCTGCTTGCTTTCATCCGTCAATATGTCCATCAACACTGCAAACAAGAAGGGGATCAGAGCTGATCCCTGATGTAATCCGACCCCCACATTGAATCCATCTGCCACTCCTACCACACACCTAACCACTTGTCCCGCTGTCCTAATAATTGTCCTGAACCACCCTCACAGACTTCTCATCCTCTCCTTTGTGCAATACCACAGTTTTTCTCTTGGCCCCCATTACGGGCTTTCTCTAGATCCACAGCATGCTGCGTGTGACATCATGTTTTCTTCTGCAAATGCGCATCACTTCAGGGTCATAGACTGTCGCATTTAAATTATAAAGTGAACGACCACGCAAAAAAAATCAGATCTCAGCAAAATATCTGAATTGTGCATTAGGACCTGCAGTGTGAACATAGCTTTGGACGTGTGGATGAACATAACTAGCCCATACAAAGCCCTGACCTCAAAAACACCCAACACCTTTGGGATGAACTAGAATGGAGATTCTGAGCCAGGCCCTGTTGTCCAACATCAGTATTTGACCTCACAAATGCTCTTCAGAATGAATGGGTGAAAATTCCCACAGACACACTCCCAGATCTTGTAGAAAGCCTTCCCAGAAGAGTGGAAGCTGTTATAGCTGCAAAGGTAGTGCCCACTGCATATAAATGCCCACAGATTTAGAATGGGATGTCATAAAAGTTCCTCCAGATATAATGTGTAGATGGCCCAACACTTTTGTCCATATGGCGTAAGAAATATATACAATAAAATACTACAATTTCACCCACCACAAATGGAGCACAGACGATCCAGACTGTTAGATGGTCTGTAAGTACAAATTAGCAACCAAGCAAGCCATATCATTTGTCAGATAATTCTGTTAACAAATGCAACAAAAGACACAGACACCACAAAAACAGTCAAGAGAGCCACTTCAGTGTCTCTAATTACAGGAAGTGAAGTGCAGCAATTTGCAACTGTGTCGGCATAAAACTGTCAGTCCAAATGGCCACACTAAAATCTAAAAGAGTAAGTTGCAAACCACCTGTTTTTTGTGGATGTTTTTTTTTTTCTTTAAGTATCTTCTTGGCTCTTGTTTCGTCTACCCTATTCAACTTTGCTGTTGGGGTTCACTCTCACTGCTCTAATCAATCTTGCCTTAAATAACGCAGGCAGTGCTAAAAGAGGGAGTGCATCTTGGGCACATATTTGCCAGACGTTCAGAGACATATGTCCAAATGCATGTTAATTTTGCTCCACATTTGCTCCATGTATAGATATATAATTAGCTCTCTGCAAATTCAAAAGTCATATCCCTTTAGGTGTAAGAATTTTAGTTGTGTAACTGGCTTGTTTCTACTTCATGTATAAGAATAATACTGTATGTGTCAGGACCGCCTCCGGGCTGGCCTGTCAGTTTAGTTTGTGACGGTTGCGTGGTTGCTTTTCTCCCCCCCCCCCCCCC